>JACEGR010000558.1:0-247774 GCA_014170235.1 Listronotus bonariensis
ATATAATAGACAGGGTATTTTATTTTAAAAAACTATACTTTTTGCAATAAATTAAAAACTCAATGTTCAATTTGTTTTTTGTTGGCAGCACGTATCTTCAATAATAAAGAAGTTGGCAATAGTGCAGACTTAAAAATGATCACCCTGTATATTAAAATAAAACGTTTTACATAGGAATTTTCCAGTCTTTCTTATTTAACTAGGTCGATTCGTAGAATTATTGAGCTTACTATGAAAAATAAATAAAAATCAAGATGGCCGCCGCCACAAAATCGCGAATTACGTATTTTCCACAACTACCTCAATATTAAATCGTTCGTTAGTTCCGGTTAGTTATTGTAAGACATTTAATGAACTTGAATGAATAAAATAAAAAGTAATAACTCACAACAAAACCAAAAACTTGAAAATAAAATATGGCCAAACAAAATGTTAAACGTGTTTAATTGTACTAAAAGCTAAAAAATAATTCGGTTAGTTCTAGCTACCAGATCGCACCAATCTTCTTATCAATCTGTGGTACTGATCAGACAAATAATAAAATTGTTGGGCACATCAAATTTCTATTATCAAATTTACTCAGGATACGCTACGCCAAACGATTTTATTATTTGTCTGAAAAATCTCTCCGGATTGATGAGAATATTAGTGCGATCTGGTAGCTAGAACGAATTATTTTTTAACTATTAGTACAATGTATCCGTTTAACATATTTTTACATAATTTAGTTTAAGCAAAAGTCCTCGTTAATGCGACTTCGCTGGTATTTTTCGCCTATATTTCTTCATGCCGCGGCAATCTTCCGATATCTAAAAGTCATTAGCATTTAAGGTACGCGCACATACGTCGGCATCGGACGGACGAGACGGTACGGATCGGAAAATATAGTTTTAGTGATAATAAATGAAGCAGTGCACCTATGTGCAGGCGATTGGCACTGGAATTAAAAAATCCCGCAAGAATATAGCCACTTGAATTAAAATCTGGTCAATACAGTTTCATATGTGCGATACAGGTTAAAAATTGCGTTATTTGATAAGAATTTAAGCCGATTATTACCGCAAGATTTAAACCCAATGGTTTTATACCTGGCTTAAAAACGCGCTAACTTTTAATATTTACCTACCTATGGTTTACCTATTACTCGCATGTGCGTGTGTGTCATTTAATTTCACTAAAACTATTTTTTCCGATCCGTACCGTCCGTCCGATGCCAACGTAAGTGCGCGTACCTTTAGGCCCCTCTTGTCCACCCCCAAATTAAATGACTAGTTACGCCAATGTATATAGCCCTTTATTTAAAATACCTACAAAAAGGGTTAAAAAATGACCTAAAAACGGTATTTGTGACATAAACTAATAGTCCCTGGGCTAGTAATGAAATTGTTATAATAAGAACACTTTTAAAACTTTTTGGGAAGGTTCCTTTGTACCAGCGGCGCTTTAACCCAGTCTGTCAATGTCAAATTTTTCGAGTGTCGGACTGAGCGAACGCGTCACTTTTTTGTCGGACAAGTTTACCACAATGTTTTACGTGCAATTTTTAAACATTGAGCCAAAAATTGTTAGGGTTACAGTCACTAAACCCGCCTATTCCGATATCCAAAAGATGTGTTTTAACCTTATTGTTTTATGTCTTTTCCACTTTTAGCACAATGTTCAAAACTTGCATATAAGACATTGTGGTAAACTTGCCCAACAAAAAAGTTAAGAGCTCGCCCAGTCCGACAACTGAAACATTTGACATTGGCAGGCTGGGTTAAAGCACCGCTTTCATTTACGGTAGTATAAATATTCTTGGTAGACTCGTCAATAGAAACCCCCTAAAAGTGTTCTTATCATGAAGTCAAATTTATCACTGACCCAGAGACTATAATGTTAAAATTATGCACTGTGTGTATCTCGCATTATTGTTTAATATTCAAAAACATGTTTGAATGAAAAATCTGGTGTAAAGCTAGCGTGACCAGTTTGTAAGTTAACCGATCTTCAATCTTCCTCGACCTTTGGTTTCTATCTTGTTGCTCATTCTTAACACTGTGGCAAACAATTTTGTGAGCAGCAACAAATTTGTAGATTGAATTTAACTTAGAAACATCGAGTGTGAAGCTAGCTAGACAGTATTAAATTTGTCAAAATTAAAAAAAAATCTTTATTTCTAGTTTTCCTTCTTCCAGCAACAAATCGACTCACTTTTATTCAACACATATACACCTTTTTAACGTATATCTATGCAAACTAAACAAAAAGCTGGAACTGTTTCTAATGATCAGTTTGAGCAATAAAATTGTTTATACGGCAACTAATTAGCAACTAAAGAGCAACAAATTCTGGCACTTTTATATATTTTCTTTTTTTTAGCACTCGTGAAAGAAGTAAATTTCTTTGAGACAGCAATAAAGATTTAGTAGAAAAAATGAAAGGTTATGCAAAATATCCTATTTTCATGGCCAATAGGACCCTTCATGATACACAAGTCCAAAAACTGATGAAGTTTGATGCAACATTCGATGTCGTTATTATAAACCAAATTATGAATCATTGTTATCATTCTTTTGCACTACGCTTTAATTGTCCTGTAATAATCTCAAGTGTTATTGGACTGTATTCAATGATTAATTCCTAAGTTGTAAATCATGCACCTGTATCCACAGTTCTTACCTTTAATTTATACAGCGACAGGACAAACGAAATTACTTTTTACAAGATAATCTGATTCACAAAGTTTTCTTTTACTTGGTCAATCATTTCTACCGGTATGGAAACCAACCCACCGGCCATAGGCGATTAATCCCTTCTACGATTCTACTATGTACTCCCTTACATTTCGCCGCTGACACGAGCGCAGAGTAGAATGATATCAGGGGCTCCTTGCTTGCCACTTCTGCCTTTTGTTCGACAACGACGCGAGCACCTCAAATCCCACCTAGAATATTTCCTATGGTTTAAATTCCATATGGTCGGCGAGTTCGTTTTCACTCCTGTATATGCTTCCTTGGCGTAATACCATGATACATAAATTATTTCCAGTTGCACTAGACCTATACAATTTATATTATAAAGTTTTCCTAGTTTTAACCAGCTCTCATCCAAGTATATTTAGTGCTGTACCCACAGAACCCAACATGGTGGAAATTGGTGAATATGATATTGATCCCCCTTAAAAACTACCTAAAGATTTACAAACATTTTTGGATATTGCTAAAGATGGAGCCATACTTTTAAGTATGGGATCAGATTTAAAAAGTCAAGATATGTCTAAGAATAAAAAGAAAGTTTTGTTGCGAGCTTTTAAAAAATTAAAGCAGAAAATACTGTGGAAATTTAAAGGCGATTTACCTGGAAAACCTAATAATGTTTTGATTAAAAGCTGGTTACCGCAGCAAGATATATTGGGTAAGTAAATTAAATAAAAGTTCATACCATTGTGGTTTAAGATACATAATATGTGCTACTGACCATATTATGATAATAATTTAAAACCATGGTTTTATTTAACGAAAAACTGAAAAATTATGGATTCTTTAAAATATTTTTTTTTCCGATCGGATGGAAATTTACATATTTCCAATACGTAGTACGTATATTTTCGTATACGTACTTTTCCGGTCATGACCGGGATTATTTTTCCAGAGGCTTAACGCTTTCCATTCTTTAAATATTCAATAATTACATTTGCAAAAGCCAGTTAACAATACAGGACATTGTGATATTGTAGTAACGTAATTTAAATAATAGAATAATAATATTTTTGATAACTAAAACAAGAATTATTTTAATCGAAGAAAAAAGTATGTGCCACTCGAAGGAAAAGCATACTTTTTGACTCACCACCGTCCACACTTAGAAACTGTGTGCCTAAATTTAAATGCGCTTATCTTAATAGCCCTAAATGTTTTTTTTAATGATAACCTTTTTGTATAAATAGATTAACCCAATAGTTTTAAGTCATTCTAATTTTGTACATGACGTAGTTAAAATTGTTGTTTTTTTAAATATTAGTTTTTTTTTATAAAGACTTTCGTTTTAAAAGTCTTAACTCACATTAGGATACATTACTTTTTGTCCGGCATACGGCGTAAGGCGTTCGTACGTCCCATATGTAACGGAACTTACTGTCACAAACGAAACGTACTATAATTTCACAAGACCGGCGCTGTACTTTATTCATTAAAATCATGTTACATAATCATAGAATGAATTTCAATGTCATGATGATAATATCATCATATAAATCTCATTTGCTTATTTTTATAACTTTAATGTTTGTTTTAACTTGAATAAATTTAGGGTATATTTAATAAAAGTTGTAGCACTGTTTATTTCCGTCAAACAACAAACTGTACGGTTGCAATATGAGATGCGTAATATTATTAGCTAGTGTTCTGTTTCTATTAAAATATGCGCACAGTGCAAAAATTCTGGGAGTATTTCCAATGGATTGGGGAAGTCACTATATTTTGGGTTCTAAACTAATGAAGGGATTAGCCGAGGCTGGTCATGATGTCACCATGATTAATCCGCGCAAGCTCAAGGATCTACCAAAAAATGGAAATTGGACTGATGTTTTAATAGATGAAGATGGAAATAAATATAATTGTAAGTTTTGAATAGGATGACATGTATTAAATAATTATATCAATATCGTCACCTTAATTGTAAAACCACCTAACTCCATTTTTAATAAAAATGCGATGCCATCTTTAGCATTATGAAAAAAGCTAAAGATGGCATCAAATTCACATTTTTAATAGAAATTAAAATTAGGTGGTCTTACAATTAATTAATAAATTAATTATTAAAAAATGCGAATTTGATGCCATTTTTAACCTTATTTTATGAGGCTTAAGATGGCATCACAGTTTTTATTAAAACTGGAGTTAGGTAGTTTTACAATTAAGGTGCCGTTATGTATATTTTGCTTGGCCCTAATTAAAACGAAAGGTTCCTATGAACAAACAGGGTTGCCCAATTGTCTGAAGAAGCTGAATATTTTTGTTGTTTATATAGATAAGACAAAAAGTTTTGTATAAAAAGTTTAGGGTTCTTAAACGTGCATCTTCTAAACATATTTTGGTGTATGCAGAGTCTACTAAACAAAAGTGATGACCAAAAAGTTATTTTTTGAAATTGTTGCATCCTAGTTTTCTTTACAAAATTAAATTCAATATAATGTTTATTCATATAAACCGTTTAAAAAATAAAGCTGGCCAACCTGTTTTTTTTAATTCAACGGAATACAACTTTTGCAAATTTTAATCAATGTTTGAATTTTTTCGTCTTTTAAAATACAATTTTATTGGCTTTAATATGCAGGTGGCTAATTTTTTAAAAAAAGTTGCTTCGACTACATTATACAGAGTGTTAAATAAACAAGTCATATTTTTTACCAAAATCAATGTTATCCCAAATTTACAAATTTAATTATTTTACCACATAAGTGGATTTAATAAATCATTAGGTACCTTAAGACCTTTTGCAACTTTGATAAAAAGTTTCTAAATAAATAAATTACAGAGGGTTATTCAAAAGTAATGCATTTTTGTCCATTTTTTTTATACAGACTGTTCACGGATGGGGTTAACAAATGAACAAATGGACCAAAAATTTTATTTTTCGAAATAAAGTCGCTTTTTGTAAAAATTTTTGCTCGTAAAAAATGGGATTCATGAACAGAAAATGTTAATTTTGTATACAGGGTTCGCAAAAACTTAAAAAACATGATTTTTCTACAAGAGTAAACTAACCTTTATTTTTTATTTTTGAGCAAAATATCATAAAAAAAAATATTTAGACTAGCATTTTGAATAACTTTATTAAAGTTACAGGGGTATTAAAAAGATATCGGGAACTGCTTTTAAGGTTATCAAAATTAATTATTTTAAATTTTATACTGACATGAAAAACTTTTATAATTTACTTTTCAAACACCTGCTTTCTCCAAATTTCTAGAAATACAATTTTTTAACTGTAAACGCCAGTTTTCGTCCAATTATGGACTGCAATAAATATTTTTATTATTGTTTTTATTGATTACAAACATAATTCTAAATAAATGTTCTTAATGACATTTTGCTAAAAAATTAAAAATACACGTAGTTTACTCTTGGAGAAAAATCATGTTTTTTTAAGTTTTTGCGAACCCTGTATACAAAATTAATATTTTCTCTTCCTAAATCCTTTTTTTTACAAGCAGAAATTTTTATGAAAAATGACTTTTATTTTGAAAAATAAAATTTATGCGCCACAACACCTATTTTAAATTTATGCGCGATCCCTGTTCTAGATAATTATAAAGTACTTTTTTTAATTGACCGGAAAATTGAATTTTCCACTCAATTTTTTAAGCGGAAAATGCTATTTTACAGGACTAATTTACTTTTCGGTCCCTAGTTTACTTTCCGGTCTCTCATTTACTTTCCGGTCCCTGATATCAAAAATCCTGTTAGCCATGACAAAAATTGTCAGAGTTCAATTGTTACTATTTGACAGTTCAAGATATTGTAAAGTAAAGAAAGCATCATTTTGCCAAAATGGAGTCAGACATGGAAAATCCAGATGAAATAATTGAAGCAGCGTCCTTATTGTCGTTTAAATATAACACTAAAAATTTACACAGTTTTTTTCGGTCAATTAAAAAAAAATTATGTACGATACTCGACCGGAAATAATTTTTACGGGTCTCCTCAAAACTACAGGACTCGCCTACGGCTCGCCCTGTAAATGTTTTCGTCGACCCGTAAAATACCATTTTCCGGGTCTAGTAACGTAAATAGCTATTTTATGATTTGCTACTTTTAATGACTGCTACTTTCAAATTTTAAATGGTACCACCGGTATTTATATATTTAAAACGCAAAGCCAAAATTTTCAGACAATTCGTTAGAGACTTCTGCTGCACCAATTTACATGATCTTTTTTTTCTTTTAATGATTCTCTGGTTACTGAGACGTCTCATCACTACTTTATTTAATGTTTATTTCCTGTTTTTCTTTAAATACAAAAACCAAATGCAACGTGTTTTGCCTATACCGCGGGAAATATTACGTCAAACGCAATATCGGTAGCTTTTGGGTAGTACAAACTGCACAAGTTTACTGGTTAAATTTTTTGACAGTAGCTGCGCCAAATTACATAATCTTTTTAAAAAAATATTCTCTGGTTACTGAGACCTTTTACCACTTTTCTAGAAAACAAATGTATTTTTGTAGTAAATAAAAACAAAAGTATTTGTCGACTTGACTTTGCAATGTTTCCAAGTATTGCCTTTCCCGAATTATCGCCTATGTGGTACCAAATTATTCGAAATAACAAGCCACCCTTGTTCCAATTGAAAAAATGAGTTATGACCATAAATAGAATTATTTAATGATATCTATTGTTGGGTACATGCCAAAAGTTAATCTAGAAAGAAAAGGACCGCTTCGGTCCTGGTCCCGAGGTATGAGCTGGCCCTTGACTTTGGCGTGAACACAACAAAAGACCATTGGATATAAATTCGCCTAACCAATATAGACAATACTTCATAAATGTAGTAGAATTTTGTAAACTTTGACTCCGCCCTAAAAAAATAAATTTTGGTAGCCATAATCTCAAAAAATGATATTTGAGGTGTATTCAGAATGTCATATTCTATAAATGAATTAAATAATAAATAACTAGAACAAGCACGCTGATTTGGCAATTGTCAAAAAGTGTGACCAAGGACGAATGCTGTAAGAAGGAATGCTATGTTTTTTTATCTTATTGAAGAGTCATAAGCAAGTGCTAATAAAGGACATAATAATACAAAAATTTGTTCTTATATGTTTATATCCATTTTATCGTATTCTATCGAAATAAGATAAAATATACCGGTGGTGCCATTTAGAAATTTAAAAGTTGCAGTCACTTTCGGTTAAACTGAAAGTAATAGATAACAAGTAGATTAATCAATCCACTATTCGTCGGCATAGAAGTGGCGTATCTCAAAAAATAGGAAAATTGATTAGAGCCGACATTATTGCTTAAAAAAACAAGTTGCTCTTTAATGTCACAAATTGGCACTTAAGTCAATATTTGGATAGCTTAAAAGTTATAGAAATACGATAAGAAATGTATTTCACTTTACTCAAAGAAAAGTCGCGAAAAAAATACCTAAGAAGTACTTTTGTGAAATTGAAAAATCAGTTACGGAAATTCGTGATATTGACGACAAATTATGTCATATAACAATAAACTAAATTTTATCTTTCCATCGTAAAAGATACTAAAGTTATGGGGGAGTAGTGAGAAACACCCGGTACTTACTTTCTTAAATCAAAAATCGGTAATAATTGATCTATTGCTGATTTTTTGAGCAGGTGGTTAAATATGCTGTAGATGTAAAAAAAATTAACATAATTTTTGTTTGAATAGCCCTATTTAGAAAAACTATAAAAATAATTATATCAAATGCGGTATTTTCTTAAACATCTTTAAAATGCATTTTTAATGGTTATTCTAGGTGTTTTATATAGAAATAACTAATACCTATACTTTTTAATTATTTAACTTTTAATAGTTTTTTTGTTTTTTTTTTAATTTTAATCCTGTTTATTTTTTTTTCAAACTTGTCACATTACCAAAACGATCAAAAGTTATTGTTACGTATAGTTTAATTTCCTTTTTAGCACTACTCAATGAAGCAAATTTGTTTGATGAAAGTAACAAGAATATCATGGAAAAGTTGAAAGATTTTACCCGGGTACTTATGTATGTGTCAAATCAGACACTTCGAGCTACACAAGTCCAAAAACTAATGAATTCATCCACAATTCGTCGGCATAGAAGTGGCGTATCTCAAAAAATAGGAAAATTGATTAGAGCCAACATTATTGCTTAAAAAAACAAGTTGCTCTTTAATGTCACAAATTGGCACAAGTTATATTTGGATAGCTTAAAAGTTATAGAAATACGATAAGAAATGTATTTCACTTTACTCAAAGAAAAAGTCGCGCAAAAAATACCTAAGAAGTACTTTTGTGAAATTGAAAAATCAGTTACGGAACTTCGTGATATTGACGACAAATTATGTCATATAACAATAAACTAAATTTTATCTTTCCATCGTAAAAGATACTAAAGTTATGGGGGAGTAGTGAGAAACACCCGGTACTTACTTTCTTAAATCAAAAATCGGTAATAATTGATCTATTGCTGATTTTTTGAGCAGGTGGTTAAATATGCTGTAGATGTAAAAAAAATAACATAATTTTTGTTTGAATAGCCCTATTTAGAAAAACTATAAAAATAATTATATCAAATGCGGTATTTTCTTAAACATCTTTAAAATGCATTTTTAATGGTTATTCTAGGTGTTTTATATAGAAATAACTAATACCTATACTTTTTAATTATTTAACTTTTAATAGTTTTTTTGTTTTTTTTTAATTTTAATCCTGTTTATTTTTTTTTTTCAAACTTGTCACATTACCAAAACGATCAAAAGTTATTGTTACGTATAGTTTAATTTTCTTTTTAGCACTACTCAATGAAGCAAATTTGTTTGATGAAAGTAACAAGAATATCATGGAAAAGTTGAAAGATTTTACCCGGGTACTTATGTATGTGTCAAATCAGACACTTCGAGATACACAAGTCCAAAAACTAATGAATTCCAACGCCACCTTCGACGCTGTAATAATAGAGCAACTAATGAATGACTGTCATCATGTGTTTGCATCACATTTTAATTGCCCCTAATAATATTAAGTAGCATTGGACCAAATGTAATGCTTAACACCAAAGTTGGTAATCCTTCACCTGTATCGACAGTTCGTCACTTTTACCTACAAAATAATGGCTCAGGCGAAATGACTCTATTTGAAAGATTACAAAACTTGTTTTACAATGTTTTTTCCTACTTGTTTATCTATGTGTATGTACTTCCTCAACACAATGCGATTTTACATGAAGTATTTCCAAACGCACCAGACATAAATGACTTGTATTATAACGCTTCGTTAGTTTTACTTAACTCTCACACAAGTATGGTGGAAGCTGTGCCTGTTGTACCTAACATGGTGGAAATTGGTGGGTATCATATTGATCCTCCACAAAAACTACCGAAAGATTTACAATATTTTTTGGATAATGCAAAAGATGGTGCTATTTATTTTAGTATGGGATCGAATTTAAAAAGCAAAGATATGCCCGACGACAAAAAAAGAACTCTTTTGCGAGTTTTTAAAAAGTTGAAACAAAAGGTATTGTGGAAATTTGAGGAAGATCTTCCTGGTAAGCCTGATAACGTTTTGATTAAAAACTGGATGCCACAGCAAGATATATTAGGTAGGTAATTTGAGTTAAGAAAATATAATGTTTTACTTAAAGCCAGTATTTTACTTAGAAAGTAAAATACGTTTCCCATACAGGGTGTGGAAATAGTGGAAAATGGCTTAAATATGAAAAAAATACATTAAAAGAATACTAAAAGTTCATATAAAGTTTTTTTTTGTTTAAGCCCCCTTTTGGATATATTGACTAGTTTCCGACCGAAGTTTAGGTTTCGGCCAGTTTCGGTCAAAAATCAAGTTTTGGCGGGAGCTTCGATTTCGGCCAAAAGTGGCCGAAATCGAAACTAATTTTGGAAGTTGTCATGCGATTGCCTAACTTCATTTCTCGTGGCCACGCTATCCTAATTTTAAACATTATACGAATGATTAAAATGGAATGGTTTTGAAAGGCAAAATTTTTTAGAACTCCTTTATCAAAAGAAGTATGTATATGCCCCAAATTTCAATATATGGTTTACAAAAGCGAGCACTTTCTTTTTTTGCTCTTCAAAATTAATTAGGGGAGGGGTATCAAAAGAAGTATATTTACGCCTATTTTATACTTGACCACGTAAGTTTCGGTTTCGGCCGAAAATGAAGCCATGGCCGAAATTTCGGTTACTTACTCCTCCTGGAGCAGACTAGCGTAATTAATCCTAACTGCGCTGAGCCGCATCTAAGCGAAATCAAAATGCACCTAATGTGAATTGCCTATAACCAAAGTTTTTAATTAAAAAACAAAAATAAAATTGTAGAATGTCGATCTTGAAATTTTTGTAAGAAATAGGACTATTATTTTAGACCCCGTGGAATGAAAAAATTGGAATAACCATTTTTCTCCAAAGAGTTTTTCTACAAAACGGTCCGAACCAAAGTTTTTTAATGCCGCTTATTTAGGAGTGATAACGATTTCAAATTTACCCAAAAATGTCTAATTGCAGTTCAAATGAGCAGCAGTTTAGCTGTAGTACAGGGTGTCCGAATTTCGTTGCAATTGCAGGGCATCTTGCTTATTATTAGAGATAGAGACTTAAGGCTTTTGCAACGCATTGCCACTTTTTGATAAGATGGTAGATGACACTTAAAGATTTTTCATTGCCCTCTTTTTTTTTGACATACAGGGGACGAAATTCCTTTTTTTTAACCTTTCTTATATTTCAGCTTACTTGTAACAAAATAAAAAGTGAAATTGGTAGATATTTTTACGAAAGTTGCAGTGGCGTAGTGAATTATTTTCAAAAAATTATAATTTTTAAGATATGAATCATTAATTTGTGGCGCATAAGAGCTTTTCAAAAATCTGAAATACTTAATAGTTATTTTATATTTTTTAACCCGAATGTTTGTAATTTTAAAATTGAACTTCGCATAGTGGGCCATGATATAGACTTCATAAGAAAAAAATAAAGTGAGCCCTTAGTTCATATGTTTTTTTACATTTTACAGCAACATCCAAGTTTGAACTATTTTAGCCCGCCCAGCCCAGCTTATTTATTCTTCGGTTCACAAGTTTGTTTTCTGTTTAATTAATTAAAAACTAAATATTTCGGATTAGGGTCAATATGTTTATACATAAAACAGTGTTAAATATCCGCATGTATCCATTATTTTTAGAAAACATTTAATTTAAAACAAAATAGTAGAAAACCGTGTATTAAACTCTTACCAAAATAATTACTGATATTTTAATTTTAAAGTTATTGATTTTATACATGGTTTTTAACTTTTTGTTTTACAACAAATGTTTTTTTTAACTAATGGATACTTGCGAAAATTGTCCCTGGTTAAGGTATAGACGTAGTGGCGATGATCTATAGTTTTTATCTAATTAATAAGTGAACAACTTGAAAAACCAAGTGATGAATAAGGGTGTTGAGTGGTGTAAAATGGTTAAAACTTAAATGTTAAAATTATAAACTTAGGGGTACCTGTATTCTTTGGTTATGCAGTCCACAAAAACTTAAATGTTTAAGAAAGTCGTGTATGGCAACTGCTATTGCTTCTTAAAAAACATGATTCACGTTGAAAAATGTGTTTTGTTTAGTACAGGGGCTCCAAAAACAACAAAAATGTCAAAATGGACCTAGTACAAAACTGCTTTTTTAAAATAATTTAGCAAAATAATATATAAAAACATTTTTAGAATAAAGTGAGAATTCCATATCTGAAATTTTACAGTAAATAAACCATATTTTTTTAGGGTCATATTTTTTTACACCTTTTTACATAATTTACCTATTTTTAATACAACACAACAATTAATGTCGAAGTTATAGTCAAATATAATTTAATACAAAACTGTAAAATCAGGTAAATTACGTAAAAAAGGCGTAAAACATAATCAAAACAATATGATACTAATTTTTTTTTTAATTTTGTTTGAAATTTTACATATCAAATCCTGATCTAATTCTAGAAACCTTTTAATTTGACATTTTGCTAAATTATTAAAAATAAAGCCAGTTTTGTCTTGGTCAATTTTCACATTTTTGTAGTTTTTGCAGCCCCTGTACAAAACAAAACAAATTTCTCAACGTGAAGAAAAAGCAGCTGCGATAAACGACTTTCTTAAACATTTAAATTTTTGATCCATTTGTCCTAATATTAAGTCAATCCGTGGACATACTGTATATCACTATGCAAAATTAAATTTCAAAATTGACAACATAAATTTAGAGTCTAAAAATATAAACCAATTCTTAGGTGTTCTATTTTTTTTTAAAAGCTTTTATCCATTCATCAATTTATTATTAAATATTACACAGCGTGTTCCATAAAAATATATTCTGTTCGTAAATGCAATTTTCCCAGTGGATTCTAACGTAAAATATCTACTAATGTCAGTTTTAACTTGTGTTATAAATTATAAGACAACTAAAACACAAGGGGTGATCCAAAATGGGGAAAAAATTCGCCCTGTATGTCGAACGAAAAGAGTCAGAATTTTTTTTTTTTTATTAACTAGTAGCAACACTTCTTGAACTCCGCAAGTCTCTATCTCTGATACCCGAAATATATTAATTTTGAGCCTTATGATTTCCTGACCGTAACCCTTACTTTTTTGGGGCAATATTTAAAAATTGCATGTTAAATATTGTGGTAAACTTGTCCGACAAACAAGTTACGCGTTCGCCCAGTCCGGCACCCAAAACATGTCAAAATTGACAGGCTAAGTTAAAGCGCCCCTTCCATATATGGCGATATGAATATTCGTGGTCCACTCGTCAAAAGAACCCTCCCAAATAGGTTTTAAAAAGGTTGTTATCATGAAGTCCATTTCTTTGCTGGCCGAGGCACTAGAGGGACGAATCAGGGTAGTTATTGCAAAATAAATTAAAACAAATTTTCCAAGCTGGAAAAGAAAACACCAATAAGGCTTGTAAAGTAATAATAAAGTAATAATAATAAGTAAATCTTTTAATTGTCTGTGACGAAGTAAAGGCAAATTTATCTCATTGATTTGAGTAGGCCACGTCGTATTAAGGAAACTATAAAGTCATTTTAAAATTTTCGTGAATTTTTCAAAGATAAAGAAAGCTTAATCTGAGAAATTAATGAAGCAACGCACACATTTTTGTTTTTAAATTTGTTTTAGCCCATCCCAACATTAAATTATTTATAACCCATGGAGGCCTCTTAAGTACCACAGAAACCATATATCATGGAGTACCTGTGTTGGCCATTCCAGTTTTTGGAGATCAAGAAATGAACGCCAATAAAGCGGTTTACAGTGGTTTTGGCTTAAAGATTAGTTACAACGACAATAATTTTAATGAAGAAACACTGACCAACCTGATTGAAGAACTTCTCAATAATCCAAAATACAAAGAAAATGCCCTTTACAGGTCCAAAATATACCATGATAGACCATTAAGTCCTATGCAGAGTGCTGTGTATTGGGTGGAATATGTCATTAGACATAAGGGTGCTCCTCATTTAAGAGTAAAAGGTGTTGAAATGTCTTGGTACAAATATTTTATGTTAGATGTATTAGCTTTAATTATTGGTAGTATAGTAATTATTGTATTTAGCTTAACCTGGATCTGGAAAAAATAGTTCAAGCATGTCAAAGTAAAATTACCAAATCTGTCAAGAAAAACTTAAGTAAAGACAAGAAGATATGTTAGCTGTAATTATTGATAGTTTTTTAATATGTATACTTATCTTGATATAGAGTGTGTCTACGTAAGTTTGCGATATATGGAAAAAAATATTATTTATTTTACAATCAAAATGTATTCCTTATAAGAAGTTCTGCATGGTTCATAACCTAGAATACAATCATCAGATATCAAATTGTGTCTCCCAAAATATATTATTTTCTCATGAGTGGAGTACAGGGTTGGTCCGTATATTTAGACAGCGCCTATCTCGTTTATTATACAAGGTAGAAAAACACTTTAAATACATATTTTTTTTAAAATTATCCAAACTGTCAAAAAAATATTTTTGCAGATAGAGACTGAGCCAAAAATGTGGGGAGAAGGAAATTTTATTTTTTTAATGAAATACCCTGTATATTATGTCACTAACAAATAGGTTTTCTTAAATATCTTTACAAAAATACCACATTTGATATATCTATCTTTAACAGTTTCGGAAATAAGACCATTTAAATCTGGGTATATTTTCCATTACATCTACAGTCTCACCTTAGTGCCGTAGGTAGGTATAATGAAATTATATCTACCATTTTTCAGATTTAAGTGGTCATATTTCGAAAACCTATACAGATATATCAAATGTGGTATTTTGTAGCTTTAAGAGACTTTTTAATGGTGACATAATATATAGAGTATTCCATTTTTAAAAAATAAAAAAAATTCAACTTAGCACTGTACCTGCAAAATTATATTTATTCGACGTTTTGGATAATTTTCTAAAACTTTTGTATTTCAAGTTTCTTTCTGCCTTGAATAATAAACGAGATAGGCGCTGTTTACATATACGGACCAACGCTGTACATGTATTTTTGCTAATATTAAAAATTGTTTAATAGAAAACATGTTAAAATTAAAATTAATTTTAAAGATGCAATTCTGCTAATTTAATTTTTTTCTGTTAAATTCGGGATAATTTAGGTTTGTACATTAGTGCATTATACATTCTTCTTGTTTTGTTAACAATAAATTTAAAAACGTAATATAATACTGCCCTATTTAATTTATATTTAAACAATGTATATAGCTAATGTACAAACCTAAATTTTACTCATTAGGTATCGCAGAAAAAAGATCAAAAATATTTTTGTTTTTGTAAACAAACAAAATTGCCTATTTAAAAGTAATTTTTAATTCTAAACATCTTTTCTTTACAATAATTTTTGATATATGCAAAACTACAAGTACTTCGCTCTTTATCAAAAATTACATTTTTGGCCAAACCTCGTAAAGTGACAAACAGAATTTGATATCTGATGGTTGCTCTTAGCTTTTGGGCAATGCAAAACTTCTCGTAAAGGTAACCTTCTTTCGCAAAATTAATAATAATAAAAAATCCAATATGACGAAAACTTACGTAGACACACTGTATATATTTAAAAAGAATAGTTTAGACATGTCGACGTAAAACAACCAAATCCATTAAGAAAAAAACAAAGTTAGAATTGTCAAAACAAGATATTAAATAAAGATAAAGACAACCTCATAATTTTTTTAAGGTTGTTTAACGTCAGTAACTTACATTTTTCTTAGAAAATATTCGTTCCAGTGCCGCTCGAGATGCCACCGAAGATAATTTAATTAAGTTGATGCTCAATTAGCCCCTTAATACCATAAATAATATTGCCAAATTACAAAAAAAAATAGGAATATTAAAGATATTTACAAAAGTATTTTTTACAACTTTAATGCTCTGTATCTTAAGAACAAAATACCTGTACTTTTGCTAATATCAAAAATTGTTATTAAGAAAAGATACTTAAAATTAAATAATACTTCTAAATATGTAATTTTGTTTATTTACAAAAAAATATATTTTTGATTTTTTTCTGGAATAATGGTGAAAATTTAGGTTTAGTGCATACATTTCATCATTATAAATGTCATAGGACAGTTTCAAGTAAATTCTTTAAATTTATTGGTATTAAAATAAGAAGAATGTACAAACTTAAACTTTCTCGATTTTCGCAAAAAAATTAAAAAAAAATGGAAATGAACAAAATTGAATATTTGAAAGTAATGTTTAATTCTTTGTTTTATAACAATTTGCGAAGATTGTACAAACTTAAACTTTCTCGATTTTCGCAAAAAAAATTAAAGAAAAATGGAAATGAACAAAATTGCATATTTGGAAGTAATTTTTAATTCTTTGTTTTATTAAAATTTGTTATATTAGCAAAAATATAGGTACTGTACTCTTGAGCAAAAATTAAATTATTGGCCAAACCTCGTACATGACAGACACAATAATTGGATATCTGATGATTGTATTTTAGGTTTTGGACCATGCAGAAATTTTTTCGTATTATTATTAATAAAAAAGTTTCCCATATGACGCCAACTTCCGTAGACACACTGTATGTGTATGGAAATGGTCGTTTTGCAAATAAAAGACCTTATTTTGTCCTCTCTAAAATTTTTATTTATAAAAAGGTAAAGTTCCTTACATAAAGGTTGTATTTTTTAGTTGTTACAATTTTTTAACCTCCTGAAAGTGATCCTGCGAGCGTCCATGATGGAGTAGGTTTTAAAATCTCAAAAATATATTTTAATTATTTATTTCAAGTGTTTTTTTTTTCTACGTTTTAACCGGTATTTTCATTCAAAACTAACAGAAAAACCTAAATACATAAAACAATGCGTGTGATACACCTACGTACTAAATAATATTTTTGATACAGGTGAAAAATTTGCCATCTGGCTTTGACCGTGTGATTCCTTCATCTTTTTCTTTAAAAAGGTATACTTCATTTGAATCGATATCTTTGACCGTTTATTATTAAATCGCATTTTAAATCTAAAAAAAACAGCTTTTTCTATGTAATAAAAACTATGACTATTTTTTTAATTATTAAAATATGGTAAAATTATAAAAACACCGGCATTAAAAAGTACAAGAGGCTAAGAAACATCATTTTTAATAATTTTAACACATTTTAATTATTTTCTAAATAATTAATTTTTCAATTACATACAAAATGCTGGTATGCCTGGATTTAATATGGCATTTTATAAAAACGGTCCAAGATATCGATTCAAATAAAGTATACCTTTTTCTAGAAAAACGATAAAGGAATCAACGGTCCAAAGAAAATGTCAATTTGCCAACTGTATCAAAAATGCATTGTGAGGGCTTTTTGTAATTTTTTAGTACCAAAATACGAAAAGGGGGCCCCAATCTTGTTAAAGTATATTATGGCCCCGATATCTCTAGGTACGCCACTGGATATGATATCCATTAAAGTTTTAAGGGTAAATCACACCCTCGCCAAGAAGATAAATTAATATCTCATTTTAAAGATCGTTTAAGCCTTGCTCTATTCCTTTAATTTAAAGTAGCTTGCTCTTACAGGTAATTAAATATTATTACGGACATTAAAAATAAGTGTTAGTTTATAGAGTTGTATAAGGTTGGGACCTTTTAGTTTAGTCTGATAATTTATTTGAATAATTTACCTTAGATTTTCCAAGTTCTTTCATCAGTTTCGAAGGTTTCCGAAAACGCCCGAATTATCCATTAAGAACTTTTATGCCATCCTGTACTATGGAATTTTCACGATATTTCTCGAAGATTCTAGATCATTCTTTACTCTTCCACCATACTATAAAAGGGCGACGGGAAACCTTGGATCAGTTAGTACCGATTCGACTTTTGTGCTGTAAACTTCGAGACAGTGACAATTTAAGATTTTGCCGTTATTGTAACCATAGTTACGTTACATTGTTAATAAAGGTATAAAAACGAAGGCACGTGTTTTTATACGAGGTGATTTCGGAACATTTGGTGTCAGAAGCGGAACGAAGTCACCCGAAGAAAGTGAAGCGGAACGAGATTACCTGAGGAAGCCGAAGTGGTTACGAAGATTGGATGCCAGTAGGAGCAAGAAAGCAGACTGAAGCTATGGAGGAAATATGTGCACTTATGAAACTAATGATAGAAAAACAAGAAGACTTTAAAAACGAAATGAAGTCCAGTTTAGAAGAAATAAAGCTTGAAATTCGAACCAGTCAAGAAGAAATGAAGCAAGAATTAAAAGAGATGATGGAGAAGTTCAGAGAAAATCTAAAAGGGGAATTTTATAACGGTCAAGATGAAATGATGTTGCTTGAGTTAAAACTTACCAAAGAGGATGTTAAAGAAGTGGAAGAACAAATGCAGCAGACTGTACAATTGGTTCATAGTCAAGTGCAACTAGTCCAAGATCAAGTTCAACAAGTCAAAGAGCAAATGCAACAGGAAGTTCAACAATTACAGCAGCAATTTAAAAATATTGCCAGTACAGGTGTAGTCTCAGGATGTGGTACTCCAGCAACTGTTCTGAAACCACCAACTTTTGACGGAAAGGTACCGTGGGTTACGTACCTTAGACAATTTGAAGCAGCTGCAAACGGCAACAACTGGAGCCCAACAGAAAGAGCACGAGCTCTTGTACTTGCTCTTCGAGGAAAAGCCATGGAGGTGTTAAGAAACATTCCCGAAGAAAAGTTGTCCGATTATGAATCGATTGTCATGTTTCTGGAGATGAGGTACGGCGAAACCCATCTACAAGAAGTCTATAAGGCGCAGCTCCATGGACGAAGACAGAAATATAACGAAAGTCTCCAGGAGTATGAAGCAGATATTGTACATCTAATTAACCTGTCATATCCAGCCTACCTGGAAGAAATAAAACAAGAACTAGCTGTTGGCAGTTTTATTGAAGGTCTACGTGATCCAAATATGAGTCAAGCATTAAGAATGGCCAAGCTTAAGAAAATTTCTGAAGCTCTTGCTTACGCACTTCAGTTTGAAACAGCAAAGCGGACATCCAGAACTCAGGCAAGACTTGGAAAAACAAATTATCCACCAAAAGATGGAAATCCAAATAATAATTTGACCAGAGTGATACAGGAGTTGCAAGAAATCATATGTAATCAACAAAGTGAAAAAGACAACAGAATTACAATTAGAAGAAGAAATATCATTCGTTGTTGGAAGTGTGGTAAAGAGGGGCATATACAGAGAAATTGCTCCAGTTTTCAGGCCTCTTCCAGTAGTGCAGAAGACTCCCAGTTCAAGGGGCAAGACCTGGCTAAGTGTTACCAAGAACCATCAACAACAACAATTAGGGTATCCCGGTTACAGAACAATGGCTCCAGCTTGGTAGTACCTGGAAATGTATGCGGTCGAGAATGTGAGATGGTACTAGATACTGGTTCTACACATACCATCGTGAGGCCAAACATCTTATCCCACTGCAAAATATTCCGACCTGAGAAGAATTATATTTTGGAAACTGCCAATGGTGAAGTCATACCAGTTCAAGGCATACACGAAGCTAGAATTACCCTAGGAACAACAACATTTACACACGTTGTGTTTGTTGCCAATATAATGGACGAAGTTATTCTCGGCCTTGACATTATGAAAAATCAGATGTTTGTACTAGACCTTCTACAAAGGGTACTGAGAACTAACAATGAGGAAATTGTGATGAGATTTCCAAAAAGTAATGAAACAACAATCGAGAAGTGGTACTTGCAGAAGATGTCACATTACCGCCAAGTTCAGAGAGCGTTATTCAAGCAAGGTTTGAAGACTCAGAAGA
The DNA here is from genome assembly GCA_014170235.1 of Listronotus bonariensis. Classification (NCBI taxonomy): domain Eukaryota; kingdom Metazoa; phylum Arthropoda; class Insecta; order Coleoptera; family Curculionidae; genus Listronotus; species Listronotus bonariensis. The sequence goes on from JACEGR010000558.1 coordinate 20,044, forward strand.
AGGGGAAGACATTTCGTTATACAATACGAGAAGAATCAAGGGGTTCACCGAAACTACAGAAGTCATGTAAAGTGGTGACACGGCATAATGAAAGAAGTACATCTAAAAATGCTAAGCCGCTATTAAGACCGTGAAGATACTTGATCGAGACGATCAAAACTTGGGAGGGGGCAATGTTACGGACATTAAAAATAAGGGTAATTGTCTAGAAACTGTCCGCAACTCCGATTTCGACGAAATTTGGTATACGGGGTTTTTGGAGCGCTGATCACGAATCTGAAAGAATGTTTAGTCGGAAACGTTTCGTTTTCGAGATATCCATCATCAAAGTTGATATTTGTACTAATCTTATTTTCACAATATTTTCCTTCTTTTGCACAAAATTCATATTATAATACTAAAATGGCACACAATATTTCATTTAACATCAAAAAACCCTTTAAAAACATTTTTTATTATTAATTATATTAATTCAAAAGCTTTATTTTAAACAAATTGTATGCAACCATAAATACATCTACATATTGTATTTATGGTTGCAGCATTTATGGGTAAATTATTTTCAATTTAATGAAAAAACGTAAAATAAATAAAAACAGGTTTTTTTAAAGGTGTTTATAAAATATTGTGTGGCAATTTAGTGTTTTATAAAAATTTTGTGCAAAAAGAAGGCGGAATATAGTGAAAATAAGGTTAGTGTAAATTACTACTTTGATGATGGATATCTCGACAACGAAACGTTTCCGACTAAAAATTCTTTCAGATTCGTGATCAACGCCCCAAAAACCCCCGTATACCAAATTTCGTCGAAATCGGAGTTGCGGACAGTTTCTAGACAATTACCAAAATAAGTGTTAGTTTATAGAGTTGTATAAGGTTGGGACCTTTTAGTTTAGTCTGATAATTTATTTGAATAATTTACCTTAGATTTTCCAAGTTCTTTCATCAGTTTCGAAGGTTTCCGAAAACGCCCGAATTATCCATTAAGAACTTTTATGCCATCCTGTACTATGGAATTTTCACGATATTTCTCGAAGATTCTAGATCATTCTTTACTCTTCCACCATACTATAAAAGGGCGACGGGAAACCTTGGATCAGTTAGTACCGATTCGACTTTTGTGCTGTAAACTTCGAGACAGTGACAATTTAAGATTTTGCCGTTATTGTAACCATAGTTACGTTACATTGTTAATAAAGGTATAAAAACGAGGGCACGTGTTTTTATACGAGGTGTTTCGGAACAATATTATACATTAAAAAATCAAAATCAAAATTTTGACTAGCTGCTATATCAACGCAAATTATAGCAGAGATTTCAAGATTGGCATTTGTAATCAGGATCGAGAAACCTTCAAAATAAGTTATTACTTGACCCTCCTTCCATTTAAGATTTTTGGAGTGACTCTTGTGCATGCTAGTACCTTAACGACCATGTGCACCATATTGGTGCACACCCAGGTTTTTGCACAAACCGTGTAAGCGCCTTTACACAGTAAAGCCTTGTTTTCAGAACTATGTCGTGTCGCCTGCGACAATGAGGGGACCAATGGGAGCTAAGATTTTTTAACAGACTTTCCTTACTCTTTTGTCTCCAGCGACAGTGTCTTGAGTTGAATTTTTAAAAATGTATCGCCAGCGACAATTACGGTGTCGCGGCGACACGCTTCTTGTCGCAGCGACACGGTCCATGTCGCAGCGTCAGAGCATAATTATGTTGTTCCCCTACAACGACACGGCGGAGGGGGCTTAGGTTGGTTTTAATGGAGAGAGAAATAAAAAATTATACGAAGCTTTTGAGTTTGTCGACTTTCCCCGTTCTCTGCGTATGAAAAGTTTCATTTGACTTCTGATAGCGTTGGTCCGTCACCCGTATTTCTGTCTTTCGCTAATATGAAAAGGCAGTAACCCTATTTAGGCAAAGTGGATTGTAATGTTTGAAGTGGTGTGGGTCTAACAAGGACGCAGCTACGTGCTTTTTTATGTATTGTTTAGTTGGTCTGGTTTCTGGGAAACGAAAAAACGGTCGTTGATCTGATAGAGGATTGCTTTTCAGGGAGTAAAACTGGCAAAAAAATGTTCTTCCTAAAATCAAAAATTGAGGTGTCCAAGCGTTTTTCCTTAAATTACCTAAAGTGCCCCAAATTAGCTTCGTTGTGTTTTCAAATCGCTTGTAAAAATGTTTTTTAAAGAAATATTTAAAATTAATGCCAAAAAATGTGATGGTAAACGATTGGACGCCTTATAATTGTAGAATATATGACATAAAAAAAGTTCTAGCAGAAAACACTTCATTAAATTAATTATAAAAGTTTTATTCAAAATTTTCGCATAACTTTCAGCGTTAACCAAATAATTGTAGAATAACAATGGCTCTGAAAAAGAAAGTTGGAAAGTACTGTTTAGGAAACCACTTAACTGACATGCAACAAAAAAGTTTACAACGCCGGCCGGTAATATTTTAATTTTACATAATAGATTGATTGCCTTTAAATAATAAAAAAGTGACAAATATACATAATTTACAAATTGAAGTGTCCATTAGTATAATTGACAAATTAAGGTACCATTATTGTATTTTTAATAAATTATCCTAAAACTTAGTATACTAACAAGTAATACATTTAACGTATAATTACATGGTAATTTATTTTTTAAACAATACAACTTCTGCTTTTAAAAAGTTTTCTGAAACTATTTGGTTTTCAAGGATCTAAAAGGAGTCTCACTGGTGGCGTAGTAAACAAAATCTTTGACTTTTAACCCGAATCCTTAGCCGGGAAGACAGGTAGGTATTAGTAGTGTTTTAAATTATCGTCCATGTTCGGACTACCGGGTTATCTAAAAGATGCTATGAAATGCAAAAACTGCATTTTTCAGTGCTTGGACAACGTTGCCAAGGAAAAGTAAAGGTTACAGATCTAATAACCCGTCACCCACGATATTTTGGTACTTAGGTCTTTGTGGGCTATTATAAAGATAAAAAAATAAAAATCTCCTTACAGATAATTAAGAACCCTAGATTAGATTAGATTAAATAAGCTTAGATTAGCTTGAAGGTGAATTGTATATCCTCTATCACTGCAACCCGCTCAGGTTTATTGTGTTTCCTCCTTCCGTATGTTGTTTCTTGGTCAACCCGCTCAGGTTTATTGTGTGTCCTCCTTCCGTATGTTTTTTCTTGGTTTTGGTCCCTTCAGGTCCAATTCACCAGCTCTCCCCTTCCGGACTACGCTTTCCAGGGTTTCGTCGGCGGAAAATCTGGATAATCGAGCTCGTAGCTCCCAGAAATTCCAAAAAGAAAACAATAATAATTCTATCAATCGATGCAATGCATAAACTGTCGGCTGTCAAACCACGAGCCGCTATTGGTGTTACGTATAACCTTCACTTTCACTACTGACAGTTCCCATGGCACGCCCATCCATTTCCCGCCATTTAAGAAACACCTCGTGTTCACTACCATACGCGGATACCATCAGCTTATAGGAATCTTCGCTCACAGCGCTTAGCTCCAGAAGAAAGATGCCGTCAATTTAGCGTGAATCTTTCCTTGATCCCCGAAGGTAAAAACGTCCGTACGGCACCTCTAACCGCCACCCCGGAAGGAACTTTGTAGTCCTCTACGCACGTCCGCACTGTCCGGAGGTCAAATAAAGAGTCCCTTCCGTATGTTAGAGCACGCTATTCAAGCCGGTCTTTTAAATCAGACTCCACAAGCTTGAAACTGGCTTGGGTAAATCTATCACTATTATTCATACCGTCTTCCGGTTGTAATTCACAAGGTCTTTCGTAAATTATGGCGAGTATACCTTAAAGAATATTTGCGCTTAACGCTGTCCTAGTGTTCTTATCCACCGGTCTTGGGATTCCCTCATGATCCATAATCTAATAGATGATCTAACTTGGCTTGACGGAATACTACAGTAGGGCTCGGGGCCTACCGTTGCCCTGCCTGCACCCTCCTTTGCCAGTTTATCGGCTTCCTCATTGCCTTCGTGACCCTCGTGTCCTGGTACCTAGGCAATAGTTAGCTTGTTGGACGCACCTACCTGTTCCAGAGCAACTACGCAGTCCTGCACCAGCTTATAGCTGATTTTGCATGCACTGATCGCCCTGATGGCTGCCTGGCTGTATTCGGACACTATGGTTTTATCCACATAACTTCTTCGATGATTTTCCTAGCACATTGTTTTATAATTACAATTTTGGCCAGGAACACAGTAGGGTGTTGTCCAAGATCCTTGGTTTGTCCCCATATATACCTGCTCTAACTCCTTAGTCTGTTTGGGAGCTATCTGTTTACTAGGTATAATTGTTTGAAAACCTTTGTTAAGTCAGTAACTTGGTACCATTTTATCTGAAGGCAACTCACATGATGAGTTGAGTTCTTGGTCCTCCTTGAACCATCATCGTATGGCCCTTTTCTGTCACAATCAACACCCCTTACTAAATATGCAGTGCTTTTCTTTAAAAGCCCCCTTTAATTTTTTGAATTAATTAAAAAATAAAACTTTAGGATATGGAATTATTGCCTAAATACTATATTTTAGAGTGAAATTACCAGATAAAATTTCAAGATGACGACTGGGCGCCATCTTGTAAAAAAATAATGAAAAGGAGTGTCGCGTGACACGTCTTTTAAAATCTCCTGATGAGTACTTTAGAACCCTAGAATATATAGTTAATACCCTCATAAAATACAAAATGGCGACACATGCCTTTATATTTTAAGGTTATAAAGCACTAGTCAGGAGCTTTAAAATAATGTGCCACAAGACCCCCTTTCCATTAAATTTTTATTTCCAAAATGGCGCCCAGCCGCCATCTTAAAATTTTCAATTGGTAATTTTACTCTAAAACATAGTATTTATGCAATAATTTTATATCCCAAAGTAAAACTTTCTTAAATTGATTCGTTCAAAAATAAAAGGGGGGCATTAAAGAAATGCACTGTCATGACTATGGTGACCTAGAAGAAGGTGTTTAAACGAAATCGATATTATTTGAGAAAAACGGGCTCACTTTTCAGCATTTCTATTAGAGAACAATGGAGGCGCTCGTGATGATAATAAGATAAGGGGGAGGACTTTTAATATCCTCACTGTATATTTAAGTTAACACATTCTAACTCAGTATTTTATCAGTTATTTTAAAGTGTGAATTTAATTGTACAATAAGTAAGACTAAAAATTTATTGAGTTAAAAATACGGAATCGCATTCTTTTTTCTTTTCTTACAGACTCAGACTCAGATTTTTCAAAATATTTAAAATAAAATACTTTGATAAAAGTCTTTCTAAATTACCCAGTAGTCTTTCTTTGAAATGATACGAAGTCGATAGTGGCTGAAATAAGCAAAGGAAATCTAGACATTTTATACCGATGTTTTGTCCATTAAGTAGCAGTCCTTAGTTAAAACGCCAAGAGGCAGTAACTTAATACTAAAGGAGTACTAAATTCTGGTTAGTTCTGGTTAGTGTATCATGCTAAAAGGTTTTTGTTTTGAGAGACATAATACTTTTAAAGCATTTTATTTTTTCATTTTGTTTATTTGTAGTTTCATGTATGTTTTTTTCCTTAAAAATCCATTTTGTCCAATTCCCGCACTTTTAAGTAAAAATTTGTCATTTTAATAAAATATGTCTTAGCTGTTTATTGTATTTTTTATTTTGGTTATTCCAAAATTTGGCTTATGTATGCTCCACTGATAGATTTTTTGTCTTGTCACATAATACTGATGATGGCTTTATACCAAAGGCGCTGTGCTAGAATTTTGAAGAATAAAATTTTTCACGGAATGCAGAAGTTTTTATTTTTTATTTTTACCTGTCCACATTTGTAACTAATTTTCATTTTTCCTTTTAGATTACCCAATCTTTTGCTGAATAGTTACATCACTTCCGCATCCAAAAACCTTTTTAATGAAAGTCCCTACTATATAGGATTTACAAATAAACAATGTTATTGTGTCTTGTAGTCCAAGAAAAGCGTATATCAGCGTACCTGATGTAGCGCTGTATATAACTTTATTCATAACTTTGTGACTTATCTAACCAACTCAGCAATTCTTTGGCACATTTTTTATACACGTCGTGCCACTTCAAAACCTTCATGGACAATTTTTGTCCACGACGTGGAAAGGAATGTTTATATTAATAGTATGTATCAGGTGGAATGCACTGATAGAATATTGGTTTTGGTTTTTGCATTTTTTAAAACTATTTCGTGTTAAGTGTATTATTTTACATTTAACACTTACCTCGAGGTGTATTTCTACGGACTGCAGAACGTTCGAGGTCGTAGCCTAGTAGTTTTTTATCTACTAACTGAGAGATGAGCCCTACCCTAAACATATACCACAAGCTAATGCCTCAAAAAACAGTTTGGTATACATATTTGTTTAAAAAAAAAAAAAGAAAAGTTGTTTGTCAGTTTTGAAAGCAAATCCCCCATCTGTATTTTTTTTATTGTGACTTTAATCATATTTTATACACAAGTCCTAATTTTTGCAAAATAATTTATATTTTTATAAAAGTTATAGTCAGTTAAAATTTTGTCACTCATCTACATTTACCAATAAACATTTTGATCGAATGAAAAATACAAATAGAAGATTCGCTTTTCAAACTTCCAAAACAGAGATTTTCTCTGAAGGGGGAGAGGACTAAACAATGTTTTTTTTGGCAAATCTCAAACACTTTTTTTCTAAAGGGATCGTTTTAAGGCCAACGGCTTTTGCTATTTATTTGATGTGGTGTGGGTCCCACGTCTTTGTTTTTGACAAAATAATTGGAAATCCTAGCTACGCTTTTGCTCAAAATAAACTTTTATTATTAACTACATTTAAGCAGTCAGTAAATGTATTTTTTTTTAATCGCTATCTGCTATTGTTCAAGAATTTTAGATTTTAAATAAACAGATAGAGGTGCAACATTATTATATTTATAATTGCAACTTTCCAGTCCAAAGTTTCTATCCCTAATAACTGGGATGAGTAAATAAAGTGTTCGCCAAAAAATCGGGACAAGCAATTTTTAGCACCATATTTAACTTGTAGTAACTTTGGAAATAAAAAATATTTTAAGCTGCGGATTTCGGTATGTTAAAGCCCATTTCGTCTAGATGACATGGCGCAAAATGATTTTTGAAAAATAATCAAATGTTCATGGTATACAGGGTGGTCAATGAACAGATGCAAAATTACAAAAAGTTTAGAGGTGTGTGATTCCGGTAATAATTTTTTTCGCATTTAATTATAGGTCATTAGTAAAGTAACATCAATATCTCCAGACGTTTTTGCCAGTTTTTTGATTACAGCCCTTTAGCCCCAGAGACACTACTAAACAAAAAATGTGTCAAAACTTTGCTACCAATATCTTTAAAACGCTGTAACTTAAAAACGGCTTTACCGATTTCGACCAGGTTTTCACATTCTGAAAGCTTATTTTCTAGTTCTTTTGTATTACCTAACCACTTTATTGGTAAATGGCTATTTCTATAAAATACAGGGTCAAACAAAAAGTAAAGATAAAATTGCACAAAATATGGCTATTGTTCGTTTTAAGCTATGACAATTGGGCTGTACGTTGTTGTTTGGTTTGAAATTTGGTCAATATGCAGCTTCGGTCAATATCTCTGGACGGTTTTTTACTTTTTCGATTAGTGCCTTTTGGCCACAGATACGCTACCAGGCAGATCCATTGTCCTAAAATGTGTCTTTTGTGGATTTTTTGATGTGATCTGGAAATTTTAAATTAATTACTACTTAATGATTTTTTTTTCGTACAGGGTAATCAAACAAAACTGACTCTTTCATTATACAGGGTGTTTCAGATTTTAATCGGGAAAATTTAATAGACGATAGAACATGAAAAAATAAAAAAAGTCTAAATAAACATGTATGTTTTGAAGCCTCGTTCTCGAGATACAGGGGAGTTTTGGAAAAAAAATAGTTTTTTATTCATAGCTCAAAAATCCCTTGGCCGATTTTCCTTAAACTTGACAGGTTTGTTTCTCATAATAAAAGGTACCATTTGATGTAATGAGATTTACCGTAATTATGGCAGTGGCGTCCCAGAGGGCAATCTAGTTAGTAAAGATGGAAAAATAATGGTACGCCACTGCTTTTTTATAATTTTATATTTTTTTTAGATTAAGCATTTAAAAATAAAACTTTCTTATCTCTTGTTTATTTTTCGTATCTTGCTTTGTTTTCGAGAACAAAAATAAAAACTAATACTTTATTGCTTGGCCCTATAGAAAAAATCAAGAAAAATACAACTTTTTGTTTTTAAATGTTTTTTCGTATTTTGCTTTCAAGAACACAAAATAATAAAAAAAAATCTGTTCTTTAGTGGCCTCCTAAAACATACATTTAATGTTTTCATTTTTTTTAAATAATAATTGTTGCTTTACACATACAAATGGATGAAAGTAAATTTAATTTACATGCATCTGATGGACGAATCTTAGTTTGCAGAGAGAGGAATGAAAGGTACCGTGAGGAGAATATGGAACCAAGGGTTGCGTTTGGTGGGGGTGGTGTTAGTGTATGGGGTGGTATCATGAGTAATGGAAGAACGGAAATGGTTATTTTGATAGGTGAGACTCTAAATGCGAATAGGTACAGGGATTTGTGTGTGAATGAACCTGTCAAGTTTAAGGAAAATCAGCCAAGGGATTTTTGAGCTATGAATAAAAAACTATTTTTTTCCAAAACTTTAACTCCTTGTATCTCGAGAACGAAGCTTCAAAACATACATATTTATTTAGACTTTTTTTATTTTTTCATGTTCTATCGTCTATTAAATTTTTCCAATTAAAATCTAAAACACCCTGTATAATGAAAGAGTCAGTTTTGTTTGATTACCCTGTACGAAAAAAATCATTAGGTAGTAATTAATTTAAAATTTCCAGGTCACATCAAAATATCCACAAAAGACACATTTTAGGACAATGGATCTGCCTGGCAGCGTATCTGTGGCCAAAAGGCACTAATCGAAAAAGTAAAAAAACCGTCCAGAGATATTGACCGAAGCTGCATATTGACCAAATTTCAAACCAAACAACAACGTACAGCCCAATTGTCATAGCTTAAAACGAACAATAGCCATATTTTGTGAAATTTTATCTTTACTTTTTGTTTGACCCCTGTATTTTATAGAAATAACCATTTACCAATAAAGTGGTTAGGTAATACAAAAGAGCTAGAAAATAAGCTTTCAGAATGTGAAAACCTGGTCGAAATCGGTAAAGCCGTTTTTAAGTTACAGCGTTTTAAAGATATTGGTAGCAAAGTTTTGACACATTTTTTGTTTAGTAGTGTCTCTGGGGCTAAAGGGCTGTAATCAAAAAACTGGCAAAAACGTCTGGAGATATTGATATTACTTTACTAATGACCTATAATTAAATGCGAAAAAAATTATTACCGGAATCACACACCTCTAAACTTTTTGTAATTTTGCATCTGTTCATTGACCACCCTGTATACCATGAACATTTGATTATTTTTCAAAAATCTTTTTAAGCCATGTTATCTAGACGAAATGGGCTTTAACATACTGAAATCCGCAGCTAAAAATATATTTTATTTCAAAAGTTACTACAAGTTAAATATGGTGCTAAAAATTGCTTGTCCCGATTTTTTGACGAGCACTTTAGTTCCTTTTCCAGAGGATTGAGAGTTGAATTTACATAACAATAATACCAAAACGTTTATTATTATTAAACCAAAGAAAATTATAAATTGTCTTTGATTAAACCGAAAAATCCATAATAAAATTTAAATGATGGTATGTATTTTAATTTAACAGCCGTCTTGGGAAATTTTCGCACCTAATTTATAATTCTTAGAAATTTGTGTTGTTCTTCTTAACTAAAAATGCATTCAAATTAACTGGTGTTCTCTGTAATGTCTTATTTAAAAATAATTTGTTTCTACCTTACGTTTGTTTACAGCAACCCTAGAAAACTTATAATCATCAACAGTACCCTCTGGTGTCATATTTAATAACTTAATTTAAACAAAAAAACAAGCCCGTTTTTAAAACATGTCGATTACACACCTTCTTCTAGGTCACCATAGTCATGACCTAAAATCGTTTCTGTTTTAGTCTACGAACAGTAATTTCGCTTTAATTTTTATTACAAAACATTTTAATGTCGTCATTTATATTGTTTTTAGAAAAAAGTGGTCGATAAGAGAGCATTTTGCCTTCCCTGGGGGAATTAACAAACACGTGTATTTGATCTATCTTAACTTATTTTTCCGAAGCTGGAAAAATATTTTAAGATTTTAAATATTATTTTCTATTTTTTACTATTATTTCGTCCTCGAATTTTGTTCTTTTAGTACTATTAATAATTTTGTAAACGTGTGTATACTGGTGGGTTCTAAGTAATGGACCAAAATTGAAGAATTGCGACGTTAAAATATTGCGATTTAACTAAACTTACCTTAGTAAATAATTAATAGTTTAAAAAACTAAAAAACACGCTTTTATATGCAACCGAACTAAAAATTAGAAAATAATTTTTCATTAAAAAAATATTGTCATTTCATAGTAAAAAGCGTGGGGTGCATTTTACTATTTTTTCATAACTTTTCCATCATAGATATTGGCAAATATAATAATTATAACATTTAATATATTAAACACCCCACGCTTTTTACTATGAAATGACAATATTTTTTAATGAAAAATTATTTTCTAATTTTTAGTTCGGTTGCATATAAAAGCGTGTTATTTTAGTTTTTTAAACTATTAATTATTTTTCATTTTTAGTTTTTGCTACTCTTAACAAAATGGCGAAAAAATTTTTTAGTGAACAAGAGTAGCAAAGTTTGTAATGTTTCCAACAGATTGCAACCCATTAAAAAATTTCTTCTCCATTTAGTAGCAAAGTTTGAAATGTTGCCAACAGATGGCAACCCAGTCAAAGTTTGGAATGTTGCCAACAGATGGCAACCCACTAAAAATTTCTTCTCCATTGAGTGGCAAAGTTTGAAATATTGCCAACAGATGGCAACCCAGGTGTTGTTTTTATAATATAATGGATTTTTTTTCCTGGCGATTAAAAACAAGATAACGGGATACTTTTTGCAGATTATTGCATTGTCATGGGTCATTAATAAGTGTGCAAAGTTTCAAAGAAATCGAATAGCTGGAAGTTGGTTAAAATTAGGCTCAAAGATTCCGTTACATAGATAGCCAGATTGATAGATAGATAGTTACAACCCAAGTTAATAAAAGCGTGTTAAAAGTTAATATTAACTGAGATACAACAAAAATCAAAGTTCATAAAATATTTTTAATTTTTTCCGATAATATTTAATACGTTGTGAGTATTGTAATAAAACTTGGTATTTGGGGGTATTTTGACATGAGCTATTCCACATACAAAATAACTATGATATTTTTTCTGTGCTATTATTGATCGTAAAAAAATATTCTAACCATCTATTTACGCCGTAAGTCCGACTTTATCATATCTCATATCAAAACTAGCATTGGCAGTTGATTATGTCAACAGACTAAATTTCTAACAAAACAAATAAAAACATAAAGAAATGGGCTTCTTAAAAAACCTAAGTCAACAAAAATGTCATTAGGATATTCTAGTATTTTCTTGATAAATTATTAGCTTAGTATAGTTTTTGATTTTGCGCATATTTTAACAGTCCCTTTTTAATTTTTAAAACATGCAACTCATTGTTGTCTTAGTATGGTGTCAAATGTTTTTTCTTGTAATAAATAAACTTTTTACTTTAAATTAAATTTAATGACAACAAATTGATCAAGATGAATCGCAATAGCCATAAACTGTTTTTACTACTGCCATTTTCTCCAAAAAGCAAGAGATTAAGATTCCTTTATTAGGATTTGGATATTTCTTACGGTTCTCGAGATAGCCCGTAAAACCATCAAAAATAAAACACCCTGTACATAGGCATACGAGGGCAACTGCCTATATTTTTTTATCACCATATTTTTAAAATCAATAAAGATAGACATATTAAATGTGGTATTATTGTAACGTTCTTTGAAGTATCTTTAAAATGGTGATTCAATTATAATGGTGGTTCCATTAAAAAAACATACTTTTGTCGCATCCTGTATATCTTAAAAGGTAAAAGCATTCTGATGAAAAAATCCGGATTTAACAGAATCAACCCAACAAAATAGTATTTTTATTTTTTTAAATTATACTTCCTTTGTACCCTGTATCCAGGGTGTCCCAACGCTATTTAAACCCGAAATAACTTCGCCCCTGTAGAAGACACAAAAATAAACTTAAAATAAAAAATGGTTATTTGGATACACTCTTTTTATTGATACTACGAGTTAATATACAAGGTTTTACAAAATACACAATTTTTTAGGTTTTTTAAAAGGAACACCCTGTATATTTTAACAAATTTTAACTCTTTATTAAATTTTACATCAAAAATGTAATAATATACTATAAATCAATTATTGCTGGTTTTTGAGATATCAGCAGTATGCTGATATACACATTAACAATTAAAAGTAAAGAAAGAAATTATGTTTTGGTTCCAATGATTTTTAAATAATTTTGTCACTGTCAGAGTGACCAATAATATAATGACATGTACCAATTACCCCCATTGCAAAATTACTGTTTTTTTTTGTAGTGCAATTAAGTAAATATGTATCTAAAATAAACTAAATTGCTGACATACCTATAAGTAGTTCTAACAATGTAATTAAATACATGTTATTATATTATTTGTCCCGCTGACAGTTGTGTGTGGCAGTTTTTATTATTTAAAAATAATTAGAACCAAAATAATATTTTTGTTCTTCACTTTTAATCGTTAATAAGTATATCAGCACGCTGCTGATATCTCAAAAACCAGCAATAATTGACGTATAGTGTATTATACATTTTTAATGTAGAATTTATTACAAAGTCAAGATTTGTTTAAATATATGGGGTGTTCCATTTTAAAAACCTACTTGATATTGAAAATTTTGTTATTAAGACACCTTGTATATTAACTTGTACTGTCAATAAGAAGAGTGTATCTGAATTAACATTTTTATTTTAAATTTATTTGTGTATCTTGTACAAAGGCGTAGTTATTTCGTGTATAAATAGAGTTGGGACATCTTATCTTTATCGTATCGTATCTTAGGGATAATAAAAATTTGATTATTGAACCGAAAACTATGGAATTAACCAAATAAACAAATAGTTTTACGACTGCTATGAAAAGTGTCTAAAAACGCACGTCAAACAGGATCTGAAAATGACTAATTTCACACGATGTATGATGTCAACCCCGTTAGTGTCAACCAGTCAAAAATATTTTATTTTCGGGCATTTAGCTTTGACATAAGCGGGTGAAATCATTTTTCATGGCGTATGAAAAATTTTCGCACAGTCCTGTCAAAAGTTAAAAGAATAAAAATAATAAAAATTACATATTAATCCTTATTTTCTGCTGTCGTACAAAAATTATCGTGTGCATCACGTTTGAAACTGACTCTTTCCTCACTCGTATGACTTGTAGCACTCGCCTACGGCTCGTTCTTAAACGTCATACTTGTGTGCAAAGAGTCTTTTTTAAACTTGTTGCACAATATACTATTGTTTATTTCTTTCGAAAAAAAAGTAAAAAAGTTAAGGGAGATGTAAATTTATAACTTCACACCCGGTATCTGGCCATTAACATTTGCCTACAAACTATGTTTTTAGTTTTGGTATTTGTTAACGACATAATATTAAGATAACATTAGTTTGTATTCATCACTTAATCTTTAAGTAGTCATTACAGGTTATTGTTGTTGTTTCGTAAAAGTTTAAAAAGCTAAATATGCTGTTTAAAAATCTGTTTTTTCTTGTCTTTGCATTAGAATGTGCCAATTCTGCAAAAATTTTAGAGCGTTTTTCCCATGCCTGGAATAAGCCATTATATCTTAGCGTCCAAGCTAATGAAAGGTTTATCAGAAGCGGGTCACGAAGTTACAATGATAAGCCCTTATGAAATGAAAGATCCTCCAAAAAATGGAAAATATACTGATGTGATAATGGATGGATTTAAAGAGGAATTTCAATGTAAGTTTAATTTTTAATTTGGCCTTTAGTAATTAAGGGGACTGATTGGAAAATTGGTAAAACGAACATTTTGTTTAAAGAAGAAAAAGAAGTTGAAAGATAAGTGCAGCAATGTTTTGAACATATTTATTATGGTAGGGGAGCCCAAGAGGGAATTTCGGGATTTACTACAGCGCGGCAGATTAATATACCGGAGGATACCTTGTACCCGGTTAAGTACCTCCACCAAATATAAGCTTCGTATACAGGGCCGACCATAAAAACAAAAATATATTCATCAGAAATTGCCGAGCGCGTCAGATTAAGATAGGGTGAGTTAATTTACATGCTAAACAGTGTATACTCCACTAATCTGACAGTTTGAGAGTGACGTAAAGGAAACAGGGCTACCAAAAAACGTCGGTTTAACAATTTTGAGCGTAGCTTTTTTAAAATTTTGTAGAAAATAATTCAGGAATAACATAAAATAAACAGAGTGTTTCAAAAATCAACCACGAAACTTAAGGGGTGATTCTACTTGACAAAATAAGGGTAGAGCTTCAAATATTTTTCAAAATGTCATTGTTGAGTTACTGAACACCCTGTATGTATGTAGGTAACTTGATTGAAATTGATGAAATCTTTGATGTCTATTGGTGCTTAAACGGTGAGGTTTATCGACTTTAATAAAGAGTACCTTATTTTTTAAGTTTTTGATTGTCTATAAAATGGCGCCCTCAGCTTTGCGATATCTGTGAAAATAAAAAGTTATGATGTAAATAAATTTTAAGTTTAAGGTAAAGTGCCCTCTGGCGGTATTTAAAAAAGTACTTTTGTCCTAAAATTTTAGAATCTGCAAAGCTCGATTTGTGTGCCAAATATTAACAGGAAAAAATAAATGCAATATAGCATAAACCAAAATAAAAATTGAACTTTGACGGCTTGTAGCTCGAAAACTAATGACATTTTGAAAAATATATATGAAGCTCTACACTTATTTTGTCAAGTAAAATCACCCCCTTAAGTTTCGTGATCGATTTTTGAATCATACGGTATAATACGATATGACCCGAACGATTTCCACAATCCAAAATAATACTAGTATTTTTTGACATATTTAAAAGTCCATAGCTGCTTCCCCACCGATAAAAAGGTAAACATTAAACATTTTTTTCTTCTTATCATCTAAGCTTTGCAACCCAATAGGTCTCTATGACGCTCGAGTAAATCCCCATTAAGCATCGTGGGCCCCCTACTATTAGAACTGGCCAAAAAAATAAACATTTTTTTCAAACAGTACTCTAAAAATATATCATTCCTGATGATAAAAAATATTGTAAATATTAGAGCCCTTAACCGTGCGGTATTAACCATTAGGCTGACTAGGCTACAGCCTAGGGCTCCATGAAAAAATAGGCGCCAGACAGGGGAGTTTTTAAAAAAGTTTAGGTCGGGTATGGATTTTTGGTGACAAATTTATTTGTGAATAAGGTGCGTTGGAATGAAATTGGCGATTTTATTTCAGGTGGTGAAGTAAGGCGCCTGGCACTCAAAATAGGCGCTACGGAGGAAAGCACTTTTTTTGCCCTTCAAACATTTTTTGGTGGAAAATAGGCGCTTCGGGAATTCTAGCCTAGGGCGCCTTAAACAGTTAATACGGCCCTGGCCCTTAATATTAATATGAAGAAGGCTATTATCGCGACTAACAGTTTTTTGACAACAATCTTTTTTTTGCAAAACTCCCAAATCGTTAATATGAAAAATGTTACCAACACACATTGTTAAAGAAAATAAAATTTCCAACACAAGAAAAGCTTTCTTCGTAAATTGTCGCCAAATAAGCCGTTTCCATGTAACAGGGCTTTGAACATTGAACTATTTTTTTAATTTTGTTTTTATTTCTATTTTTGTTATTATTACAGGCAAACTCTTTTTGTTGAGCATATAGGGATTAATAAGGGTATATAAAGAGCAGATATAGAGCAAGTCTGATACCACAATCTCTATTTCGATTATTAAAACAAATTCAGTAGTGAATGTAAATCATATATAACTTTATTTGTTTTGGAGACAAAGGGTATTTTTAAATTTTGTCAATTTGGCTAGGCACTTATACTTTGCTTGTTATTAAAGATTTTTGTTTATCTTTGGACAATCAACGAAGGCTAAAAGCCTAAATACTAGCGTACCGTGGGTGTCTTAAGCGAGGTGAGAGGGAGTTTGTTGACACGGGACTTAAATACTTGAAGATTTGGAGGGGAAGGAAAGACCTCCGCGGGCAGCAGGTTCCACATTCTAGAAACTCTAGGGATAAAAGAACACACAAAGTGGGAAGTTCGGGGCTTGTCCAGTATAGGGCTGCATACGCGCGGAACCACGTGTTTCTCTGTTGGGAACCGTGAGTGGAGAAACTATACTGGACAATTCTTCAGAGCAAAAGCCGTGGAACTACCTATAAAAAAGCGATAAATCCCCCACAGCCCGACGATGGGCAAGAGAAGGAAGGCTTTCTGTAAGTGAAGGATCATTAATGAGACGAATAGCTCTTCTTTGAATAGAATTAAGAATGCTTAGGATTGTGGGGTACGCCATGCCCCAGATATGAGAACAATATTCCAAGGGAGGTCGGATTTGGGACACATATAAAGTGTATTAGAAGGGGAAAAATACTTTTTGCCTCGAAAGAAAAATCCAAGCTTTTTGAAGCTGCCGTGGCTATAGATACAATGTGTTTATGCCAGTTAAGGTTACCTTCCAACGTAACGCCCACAAGATTGAAGGTGTCTTTGCTCTGTGAAACTTGGCCGCTAATAAGTAGAGAAATAGATATAGATATAGAGATAGAAAAAAATGTTACGTGTAGGGATTTTTACGTTGTATTCAGTGGCATACCTACTTTTTTTTAATGCCTTTAAAATTTATAACAACAAAAAGTGTTTTTTTTTTAATGAACATTCTATATATTTTATCATCAATAGAAAGGTATACTTTAAAGCTGTAAAAAATATCACATTTAATATATTTAATTTGTTATAGTTTCTGAAATATAGTAATTTTTATTATCGCCCTTCGGGTCTTAAACCGAGGTCTGACTACCACCTTCCTAGGTGGTGTACTGCAGCTCGGTCCGTCTGGAACTGGTCTGACTTTTTAGGGTGTAGAGTGTTAAAGTTTAACAAAAAAATCTATTTTAAAACCCAATTTAGCCCTAACTTAAGAAATTAAATTTATAAAGTTAGGTAGCGTCTTGAGCAGCACTCAAACAAATAAATATGACGAAACACCACAAAACTCTATGTAAAAATGCTTATTAATAGTATTTTTTACTTTTGTTGTACAATAAGACAGCTGAAATACCAGCAGGGTCCAAAAATATAAAGAAATATTGACCTGTATATCAAAAACTAAGAGAACTATGACAAATGTCTTAGTGTTACCTTTTGCAAATTTTTATCCCTAGTAATAAACAAGATACCCTGCACTTTTATTAATTTTAAATTGTTTTTTTTTATTTTTTAGCAATGCTCACTACATTTAATCTCTTTGCAATGGATTTACAAAATCCCATAGAACAAATTCAGACTATGTTGAAAATATTTGTAGGATATTCTAATAATACATTTCATCATCCAAATATCAAAAAATTATTAAAATCGAATCAACAGTTTGATGCAGTAATAATGGAACAATTTAGCAATGATGCACTTAAAGTTTTTGCACATATTTATAACTGCCCATTGATAACTTTAAGTAGTATGGGACCAAATTCTTGGAACAACCCAACTGTTGGAAATCCTCAACCAGTGGCTTACGTACCCCACATGATGGTTAAAGGCTTTTCACCAGATTCGATGTACAAACGTGCCCAAAACCTGTTTATGTACATACTGGACTATCTTAGTACCAAATATTATATACTTCCAAAAATGAAGAGATTATGCATCAAGCATTTCCTAATGCCCCACCTTTATATGAGTTGTACACCAACGTCTCTCTAATTCTACTGAATTCGCACACAAGTCTATATAACGCTGTACCAGTAGTTCCCAATATGGTAGAAATCGGAGGATACTTTATAGATCCTCCTAAGAAACTTCCAAAAGACTTGCAAGATTTTTTGGATAAAGCCAAAGATGGCGTTGTTTATTTCAGTATGGGTTCGAATTTAAAAAGCAAAGATTTGCCCAATGAAAGAAAGAAATTATTCCTTAGTGTTCTTGGAAAGTTAAAGCAAAAAGTTCTTTGGAAATTTGAGGAGGATTTAGCCGAAAAGCCAGCAAACATGATGATAAGACCGTGGTTGCCTCAGCAAGATATTCTGGGTGAGTTCTGTAACATTTAATTAAACTGCAATAAGTACAAATTTTAATTTTTAATAATTTTTCCATATTTTTTTCTTTTTATGCATATATTTTTGCTATAATTATGTAGTTATGTTCGCGACACAAATTAATCCCGCGCAAAATAACTACCTTCATTATGTAGTGAATCAAATTTAGATTTTTACATACGTTTATAAATAGAAAAATGGCGCGCTAGTTGCTGCTCTGGTTGTATCGGCAGCGTCGATCACCGGAGTTAAGCAGTGAAGTGCGCGCCCATAACTTTGATGGGTGACCGGGCCGTTGTCGGTTTTGGACAACGGCGCGCGGTGTTCTGCTCGGGGGTGAACGAACGGACCGAGCAGCAACCATCCAAGTTATGTAATAAATGGTGTGTAAATGGGAAGGAGAAGGAGTCAAGGTACAATAAGCCTTCAGGCTGCAGCAGAAATTTGTCGATGTTTGATTTCTGGTTTGGCTAGAAAGACACACTGTTAAAAACAAAGCAATATATTTTAGAAAAACTATTAGCCATCATTCATTTAGGCATACAATTAGTGTTCAGAGTCATTTTATATAAAGCCACGAAAAAGAGGTCCTTACCTCAAATAAACGACCTACACCTAGAGTAGCTAGGCGTAGGTGATGTAGGCGGTCGTCTAGGGCCTCGCGCCTGAGGGGCCTTGCGGCTAGGAGGCCTGGCAGTTGAAGATATACAATGTAAGAATTAGACATGGTTATGTTATAATTTTGTGCAGGATAAACTATAGCAAGCGTGGTTAGAGTATAGAAAAGATGTAGTTTATTGGAAATTATTTTTTTGGTCCTCAACTTTTTTTTGCTGTCTTTATCGACAAAAAATCAAGCAAATACGAGTTCGCCTACTCCTGTTTTTGCCTACGCTACGCCACTGTTCCCACCTAACTGTTGTGTTTATTAAAAATTTCATGTTAGCTTATTTTCGACCTCGGGATGTTCTTACAAAATATTTTGTGGATTTATTGTTGTTTCTGGTAAGAGTTATTTAGTTTAGTTTTATGTTGTGTTCTTGACCCTCTGACAGGTATTTTAGTTTCTAGATGTAATTCCTGAATCTACAGTGCTTGTCTAAAGTCAGGACCCCCTTCCAACTTTTAAATTGTTTGGTAATTTTTATAAAAATTTGAGGACTTTAGTAAAACAACATAGACCAAATTTTAGACAAGAAATGACGGATGTAAATGTCAAACTGACAGATGGGCGCCATTTTAAAAGAATAATTAAATGGAAAGGAGAGTCTTGTGGCACATCCTTTTAAAGCTCCTGACAAGTTTTTTGTAACCCTAGAAGATGAAGTGAATACCTCCACCTCCCAAAAAATGGCGGTAATTTAAAAATTGCCTGAATGCCTGATTAGGATGGCCATATTTCGAAAACTAATAAAGGTGTATATACCTTGGGTGGTATTTTCTTAGAGGTATTTTAGAAACCTCTTTTTATGGTGATATAATATATAGAGTGCGTCATTAAAAAATCTATACTTTTTGTCCCACCTCGTATGGTATTACAAATATTACCATTAAATAAATCCTTAAAAGAGCTTTGAGAAAATACCACATTAAGAGCATGTAACTTTATATTAGATTCGGAAATGCGGCCATCTAAATGGGGTATTCAGGTAATTTTCAAAGTACCGCCATTTTGTAGTAAGTACAGGTATTGACTTTATATTCTGGGGTTATAAAGTACTCGTCAGGAACTTTTAAAACAATGTGCCACAAGACCCCCTTTCCATTTAATTTTTCTTTTCAAAAAGGCGCCCAGCTGTCAGTTTTGACATTTATATCTATAATTTCGAAAGTTTTCAAATATTTATGAAAAAATACCAAACAATTCAAAAGTTAGGAGGGGGTCCTGAATTTAGACAAGCATTGTATAATTATAACTAAAAAGAAAAGGTACTAAATGCTAAACATATTAGTTAATGTGGAGTGTAGGCCCTTAAAAATTTGAACACCAAAAAAAAAAGGTCCTTACCTCAATTAAATGACCTTTCTTCAAACATTTTTATATAGAGGCCCCAAAAGTTTTTAAGACCAAAAAAGAAGGTCCTAATCTTATTATAAATGCGTTGCGCACATACAAAACCGAGAGGGGTGCAAAATATTATTTTTGTTTTAGGGAGTTTTTGAGTAGTAATTTATTTTTTCTTTAACGAATAAATTACTAGCTTAAGCTAGTAAAAATAAAATAAATTTAAAAAAGTGTTTTTTTCAATTTTTTTTTATTTCAGCTCACCCAAATATTAAACTTTTTATAACTCATGGAGGACTTTTGAGTACCACAGAAACAATTTACCACGGTGTTCCCATTCTAGCTATACCAGTTTTTGGTGATCAACCCGCAAACGCAGAAAAGGCTGTGGTCGGTGGATATGGCCTTAAACTGGAATATAATGACCCAAATTTTACTGAAGAAACATTTGGTTCCTTAGTAAATGAGGTACTCAACAATCCAAAATACAAAGAAAATGCTCAAAGAAGATCAAAAATTTATCATGACAGACCACATAAACCCATGGAAACGGCTGTTTATTGGGTGGAATATGTCATTAGACATAAAGGTGCTGAGCATCTTCGTGTAGCCGGTATAAAGATGCCCTGGTACCAATATTTTATGATAGACGTTATAGGACTTTTAATTTTAAGTCTTTTAGTAATTTTATTTATTTTAAAACTAATATTTAGAAGACTGATTGGTAAATGTAGGGGTTCTAATAAAAGTTTAAAGAAAGTAAAGAAAAATTAAAGCCTACGGTATCTTTGTTACAAATAAATGATTTTTTTTTAATTTAAAAAATAAATAGACTTTTTACATTATTTTCTACAATATTTTTAAAACAGGTTTTATATTTATTGGAGAATACTTTTAAATTTTCGACTTATATAAAAGATCGACCTAAAAAATATTATTACTTAAAAAACTTCTTTGCGTTTGGATTTTGTTTAAGTATTTTTTGTAAATCCTGTGAATATAGCAATAAAGTATAGGAAAATAGATAAATAAACATTTTGTAGTAGTCGATTAGATAATTCTGTAAATAAACGCCACTGACAACAAAAAAATGTAAATATACTCTTAATCTATATTTGCAGAAACCTTGTAAGTCGTTATCACAGTCTCAGATCATTAGAATGCACTTCAAAAAATCTAAATCGTATAAACAATTGTCCTAAATTACTCTTTTAACTAAGAAATTACTCTAACCTTTAAACTAAAACGTATTTGATACTATCTATACAGGGTATCCGCTAATTAATGGTACACATAAAAACTCCAAATTCCTTATGCCAAAATAATAAAATTTTACCACACATACCTATATTCAAAAGTTGATAATCAGGAAGATACGGGGTGTTAAAAGTGAAAAAAATATTTAAAATTTATTTTGAAAATTACACTCACCGATTTGTCTACTCGACAATTATCGTTTAATTTCAGCGATAATTGCATAGTAGAAATCGAAAATTGCACTGTCATCTTTTTAATTGTTAAATTTGACAACCACATCCTAACCACAGCTTTGTTTATTTAATATGTCAGTTTGGCATTTCATAAATTTTGCAAACATTTTTGTACAAAAATGTCTCTGTGTCTTTAATAATAAGTAGTTTTTTTTAAGATTGAGTTTTGTTGTATTATTAAATAAACTGTTTAGAAAATTGTTATTTTTTCCTTTGATAGTTTCACTTTCTTCGAGTAATTTTTTCCCTAAATTACTCTCATGCATCAAAATAATCAGATAATTTAGATTTCAAGTGTATTGCCTTTTAAAAACTACTCTCGTTCATTTTCACATTTTTGCGAAAGAGCCCTTCTTCTTCAGAATCGGGCTCTTTCGCCAAAATATGAAAATGAACTCTTGTAGTTTTTAGGCAATACGCCTTTAAGCAAAATTATCGATAATTTTGATGCACTTGTGTAACTACCCCCGATAATTTTTGATAAGTTCTGAATATGTATAAATCTCGATATCTAGGGGTTTTTTGACATGAGCTATATTTAGATCTAATATTATTTTTTATGTGTCAACCAGAGGGAGCTAACTACGCTATTTAACTTTTTCTTAAACGTTTTAACTTTTTTGTGCTACACTGTATGTAACATCTAAGTACTCCCTGTGGTTTCTACACAAAAAAGGTATACTTTGTAAGAAAGGCTTTGAGCAACCGTTTTCAAGATATTTCAATTTAAGTGTCTTAGTGTAACCAAAAAATGCCTTTAAACACAGCGTATTAGTCATAACTACAACTGCCTTATGATAAACGAATGTAATGTATTCTTCCATATGCTTTTAGGTTGCACTAAACCACTTAAATACTAATAACTTGAAAACGGTTGCTCGAAGCCATTCCTTCAAAAGTGTCGACACCCCGTATCTTCCTTATTATCAACTTTGGGATATACCTAGTATGTTTGGTTAAATCTTAATATTTTGAGACAAGGAATCTGTGGTTTTTCTGTGTACCATTAAATAGCAGACACCCTGTATTATTTTTTAATCTTTGGACAAACCACGAAGGCTTAAAGCCTAAATACTAACGTACCGTGGGTGTATATTTAAAATACAAAGCCATAATTATTAGACACTTTGTTAGAGATTTCTCTGTACCAATTCACATGATTTTGATCCTCTGATTACTGAGATATCTCAATGCTATTTTTTTTTGTTGTTTTATGTCTCTTTAAAAAAAACTAAATTTAAACAGCGTGTCTTCGGAAATTCTTACCAAATGGAAAAAATTTTAATTATTAACTTTACGAAAAAAGTTTCTCCTTATAAAAAGTCCTGCTTGATGAGAAAATACATTTTCACAAAAATATTTGAAGGTTGGATATACAGGGTGGCCTAAAAATGACTTGTTTCCAAATTTAAAAAATAAGGGTTATTTCCTAACTACGGTACCAAACTTTAAAGGGTGATTTCTTATGTCATTTTAAAAATAATAGTTACTATAAACATTTGTCCGGAGTTTTTATAATACATCATACAATTTTAATGATTTTTCTAAAAGTCGGTATTTTATAAATATCTTAAATACGAAGCCGGATACAAAAAAATGTACTATACTAAAAAATTGCATATTTACTTCTCTATAGGAAAAAAATTTAAAAACTACATAAAGCGTATGTAAGCCATTGGCGTACATCTTTCTCTCAATAATATTGGCTGTTGTGCCCACTGAGACACTACTGAACCTAAAAAGTCAATCTAGTTAAAGCCTTACAAGCACTTTATTACATTAAACAAACGTACCAAATTTTAACCAAATCGGTTTATGGGTATTAAGGATATTTAAAAATATCGTTTTTTTTTAACTTTAACACCCTGTATTTTAGAAACAATGCAACCCCGAACATGTATTTAAAAACTTTTTTTTATAAAATGACATAAGAAATCACCCTTTAAAGTTTCCTGCCGTAGTTAGGAAATACCCTGTATATTTATATGGTAGAAAGTCTTTTTAAGCCACCCTTTACACCTAATATACAATGTATTTTCTCATCAAGCAGGACTTTTTATGAAGAGACACTCTTATTTCGTAAAGTTAATAATTAAAAAGTTTTCCATTTATTAAGAACTTTCAAAGACACGCTGTATATAAATATTTAGGGCGAGTCGTCAACCAGTGATACACCTAAAGCAATATTGTGTTGCCTATTCTGCCAAGAATACTAAATTTGAGCAGTACAAGCTGCATGAATTTGTTTTTTTTTTTATTGATTCTCTGGTTAGCGAGACCTTTTAACATTATTTCTTATTGTTTCATTGTCTATGATTCCTATAAAAACAACATTATTTTTGTTTTAACCTAAAAACAAAAGTATTTATTGACTTCACTCTATAATTTTTTTAAGTATCGGTTATACGACATACCAGTTTTCGCCCGATTACTAAGGTTAGTTTTTAGACGGGTGGTCGCTTGGTACCACCGTGTGAGGTTGCTTTTTTATTAATATATTGAATCGATAAAATTTAATGAATACGCTAAGCTAAATTTTAAAGCAAGTACGTGAAAGAGATGTACTGTAACAATTATTTACATAATCTTTTTAATGATTCTCCCCTTACTTGGATCTTTTAACTATTGCCTGTTTTTACCTATAAAAATAAAATGTTTGAATTTTTTTATGGGAGCGTGAAGGCGCTGATATTTAACAGCTCTACCAGAATCGTCTAAATTCGTTCAAGGAAAGGAAAAAAGGAAGAAGAAAAAAAAGGAAAAAGGGGAAAGGAAAAAGGAAAAATAAACGAAAAACATTTACTTATTCCTCCTAACAAGCCATAAATATTGCTGCAAGAATTGCCCAAAATATTAAATGCAGCTGACGTCACGCAAGGCATGCATTATTCGAGCATGGTATATGATTTTATAGGGTGTCCGGATTTCTTGGTTATTATTAAAGATAGAGACTTGCGCTTTTTTCAAACTGTTGCTACTTTTTAATGGCTAAAAGATTTTTAATGGCCCTCTTAGTTTTTGACATAAAGGGCAATTTTTTCTCCATTTTTGGCACCCCTTTGTATTTCAGTTGTCTTTTAACTTAAAACAAAAGTAAAAACTGATAGTAGTAGATATCTTTACACAGAATCCAATGTAAAAACCAAACATATGATTTTTCTTATTGAACACCCTGTAGTTTTTCAAAAATATATAATACTTAAGGGGGAGATACCTGTAAAATTTAATTTTTTTCATAATATGTTGTATATTTCTTTTAAGAACACGTTCCTAAAATTTTACAACATAATTTTCAGTATTTTTATATTACAGAGTCGGTAAGTCACTATACTCAATGAATTCTTATGTACCTATTCAAACTTTAAACGCGTTTTTCTCAAAACTCTATTTTGAAATTGGCGGGCACGATAACCGAAAAAGTTATTTACTGATCTTCCTGAAATCTAGTAGATATATTTTTACAACATTACTTTCCATGCGAACCTCCAAAATCCCAAAAAATTTTGATTTTTTTTTAAGTAAAAACGATGGAAATATTAAGCCAAAAAGTCACTTATTTTTTTAAGTATTGTATTTCCCGAATTCATTTATTTTTTTACTTTTTAAGGTTCACCGATTTTTTTAAATCTTTGCACAATCCACGAAGGCTGAAAGCCTAAATACTAACGTACCGTGGGTGTCTTAAGCAAGGTAAGAGGAAGTTTGTTAACACGGGACTTAATAACTTGAAGATTTGGGGGGAAGGAAAGACCTCCGCAAGCAACAGGTCCCACAGTCTAGAAACTCTAGGGATAAAAGAACTAACAAAGTAAGAAGTTTGAGGCCCGTCCAGTTGGACCGTGTGGGAGGCATACGTGCGGCACTACGAGTTTGAAGGAATTATACTGGACAATTCTTCAGAGCGGAAGCCATAAAAGCACCTATAAAAAGCAATAAATCCCATAAAAGACTAGAGGAAGAATAAATATTTATTAATAGTTTTTATTTATTTCAATTTAATTTATTTACATCTATGTTCACGCTCGCCGCTAATGCATTCAATTTTCAAAAACCTATGACATGTGTTAATCCCCTTCAAACAGTCAGTTTTAGAAGCCGGTTTTACATACAAACAAGGAAAGGTACTTCTTTCCATCCTTGTACGTCCTTTCAATGAATATACCTGTACCTCTGGTTTGTATTAATATTAATATATCTTTTTTAAGTAAAATACAATTTCAGTATAAGAGAACTGTTAAATATTTATGTATGTTTACATGAATAAATTATTTTTCTAATTTACTTGGCATAGTTTTAAATCTTGGCCAAATTACTCTATTTGCTTATAAAAAAAAAATGTCAAATAAATTTTAAGTAAGGTCGATATTTTTTTTTGTTGCAAAAACAAACTTAATTGTCAATATTATTGCATTTAGGTTTAAACCTTTAATGTATATGAATATCCAGGACATACTAATATTTCTGTGGTGAGATGGCAAAACCCACCATTAGTAATGCTCAGGAGAGACATTCCGAATGTCGATGCATCACTAAAAATCCCTATTTTAGCACAATAATCATTTTTTTTAATTAATATAAAAACAATTAGTTTGCAAAATCCAAAGACAAGTTATGACGTTAATTTTTTATTAACACAAAAAAATTAGTTTTTGATTTTCAAATCACTGAAACCAATGCTAGAGTGCCCGCCGATTAAGAAGTCTCTCTCCGACCTTCCCAGAAAAATTTAGCGTATAGCCGCCATTATGAATAATTAAAATGGAAAAAAATATATATTATATTATTCTACTATCTGAGTACCAATTTTGGAAAATATATAATAATTCTTTCATTAAATTTTTTTCTATAAAAATCAATAAAAATTTAAGCAGATACCTGTATCTTCCCCCTTATTACTTATTTTATATTTTTAGGCCTTAAAAAATGTTTTTAATTTTTTAATTCAATTTCGCATAGTGAGCCATGATATAGACTTTATACCAAAAGGAAAAAGTTTGCTCTCTGTTCGTAATTTGTTTACATATTACAACAACATCTGAGTTTTAACTACTTTACCCCGCTCAGCACCTCTATTCACTCCTTGGTTTCTCAAGTTTCTTCTTATATTAATTAATTACAAACTTAATATTTTGTATCAGCTTCACTGTGTTTAGCCTAAAATAGTATCCAAAATTAGTATGTACCCATATTGTTAAAAAAAAACAATCGATATTAAATAAAAAGTAAACCGTGTATGAAACTGATACCTAAGTTTAAACTTCAATATTAATTTTGGTAACAGTTTCATATACGAGTTTTTACTTTTTGTTTTAAATCTAATGTTTTTCTAAACATTATGGATACATACTAATTCTGGATACTATTTTAAGCATAAACACAGTGGAGCTCATACAAAATATTCAGTTTTTAATTAAGTAATAAGTAAAGAACTCTAGGAACCAACGGGTGTATACGGGTGCTGGGCGAGGTAAAGTAGTTAAAACTCAGATGTTGTTTAGTATGAAGAAAAATCATATGTTTGGTTCATATTTCAAAAAATATAAAATTTTTAAAAAATCTAACTACACCACTGGATTCTACGTAAAAATATCTACTAATATAATTTTTACTTTTGTTGTAAGTTAAAAGACAACTAAAATATGATAGAGATCCAAAAATGGAAAAAAATGAATTTTGCTCTGTATGTCAAAATTAAGCGAGTCATAAAAATTATTTTAGTGTCATCTTTCGTTTTATTTAAAAGTAGCAACAGTTCGCGAAAACTGCAAGTCTTCATCTCTAATAACGAAGATATCCTGCAATTGAAACGAAATCCGTACACCCTGTACAGGGGATAACGAATACGATGGCTGTTTATGGAAAATTTATTTGACCGGTAATAACTTAACATGTCATATTGCATGTTCTGTTTTTGATGTATCATTGGGGGACGACCGCCTGACGTAACACAAATAATAGGTTATAAATACTTTTTTCTAGTTATATAATAGCGATTCAATAGAAACACAATTTTGCAACAGGTGATAAAAAATGGGTATCTAGATAAAATTCCAAAAAAAAGAACATTTTCTGTATTTACATAAATTACCTACTTTTTGGTTCTCAGTACTAACATCAAGCAAAATATAACTATGGATGGTGGAGGGGAGGATAACCATCTTTTATGGCGGACAAGTTGAAAAAGTGGCCATCGGAATGTAGCAAGTTGGGATGGCGCCACAGTAGCCAGTGGAGGGATTTTGGTATCTATCTGTCCTTTTTCATTTTGTATCTTACTCTAATAATTCATGCTTATTGGTTAAAAAATCTCCTCTGGCTACTGCGGCGCCACCTTAAGTTGCTCCTTTCGACGGACACTTTTTAAACCATTCAGATGGTTATCCTCCCCTCCACCATCCATAATATAACAAACAATTTTCATGGTGCAAACTTAAAAAAGTATCTAATAGAGGCGCTGACTTTAAATCGCTTATAACTGTCCGAAATCCGTCGAATTCGACGGTGCTTAATCTAGTTTAAATTTAACCGGACATTTTGCAAAATGTTCTTACTGCGGCGTTCTTTGCAAAAACCACTTTTGTAAAAATTACATTTTTATATAACATTTATTTGTAAAAAGAATATTTAATTATTATTAGTCATATTAGTAATGACAAGACTGTTATTATCTTCATCTAAATCTACAATCTGCTTCTTTTCTTTATTAAATCCTGAAATGACCAGTATTAAAAAAATTTGCTTTTGATTTATTTAGATGCTTACTACCTTAACCGGGAAATATTTACAACAGCTGACGGTTATTCTTTTCTGCAAAAAGTCCATTGGTCACTAACATTTGTAAATTTTGATAAAAATTGCTTTTGACTTAGGGGGTTTATTTATTTAGATTACCTAAGGCACTCTTGATGGTAAAATAAAAATAGATTTGCATTACGAAAAAAATTATGATGTTCAGGATCAAGAGATAAATATAATAAATTTATGTGGCAGCCCCACAAAATAATTATTTTCAAAAAAGATTATATTAATTTTTCTTAATTATTTAAATGCGTAATAACGAATCCTTGTGTTACTGGTATTTACGTTCATGAGAGTTAAAACGAATAAAAAAGAAATAGGAAGAGACTAAGTCATTTTAAATGAAGCACTGCATAATCAGCACTGACAAAACAATTGGTTACACCGTCATTTAGCTGATAAAAATAGGTATGTTGATAAAAAATGGCGTAAATATTTACCATATTTACAAAGATTATTAAGTTTTTGGTTTGTGTGTGAACTAGAAGTCAGCAATTTTAAAAATAAGCCATTAAATTTCAGAAAAAATATTAGCCATCATTGTCTAAAATCCTAAATGAAACAAGAAGTGTTTGCCAACTAGCCTTCCCCGAAATTTCATATAAAGACATAGAACCTAAATTCTTGGATATTTTTTAGGTACACTTGAACTGCAGATACAATAAATTCGACTTTGCAGGTTTTGCTTCATTGAGAAATTTTTAACGAAATTCATAATGATGACAACTACTCAAAACACTTAGCACAAATTGTAGTTTAACACTTTTTGTATTTTTAATTGCATTTATTCAGTAAACCATAAAAAATGTTTAAAAAATACGATATTAATTGCAACAACAGCATGCAAAACTTGACTATGAAATGTCATTTTTATTTATTTATTCGTTGTACTTTAACTTCCCATTTCTATAGAGTCTTATAAAAATCTATAATAAATGCATATTTAAAACGCGAAGTCATAATTTTCAAACACTTCGTTAAGTAAAAATTTACGTTGTGTGCGCCATGCAGCACAAATTTGTATGTGCGTTTCAAATTTTTGCAAGTGTGGACGAGTTCGCCGCATAGAAACACACGCAAAAATTTTCGCGACATTCAACGCACGCGATCCGTCGGTTGTCGGTTTTTTTCAACATCAAAGAGATTTGCGCCGCAATATTGTTTTAGTGTGGACGTATTTACGTTAACGCAATGATTTTGACAAATGTTATTATTATGACTTGCTGTTTAGAAATTATAGAAGTTAACTGATATCCATTTTTCTAATTTGTTCTAAACCAACCATTCTGTGACTATGTCTGATGCAATGTTAATGATGAAAAGAAAATGCGCTACTTTTATCGTCGTGCAAAATCTTATCAAAAAAAAAATGGAGGAAAATAATAGAAAAAAAGACGATATTGGATTAAACATTTGTATCAAAATAAAAAACAATTTGATGGCGTAAAGTTATTATATCAGCTATCCTTGGATGAAAGTACTGGGCATTTCAAAAATTTTTTGCGTATGTCTACAAATGACTTTGAGATTTTAATAAATAAGATTGGACCAAAAATTATCAAAAAGGACACCAAGCTTAGAGAAGCCATATCCGTGAAGGAAAGGTTAGCTGTCACATTACGTTTTATGGCTACTGGAGATTCATATACAAGCCTTCAATATCTTTTAAAAATATCCAAACAAAGCATATCATTGATAGTTCCAGAAGTATGCAGTGCTTTAATTGACGTTCTAAAAGATTATGTAAAGGTAATGTGGTAATAAAACTTAATTTTTATTTTTTAAAAATTTATTATCTTTCAAAAACAACAACTGTAAGGCGAAAACTTTAATAAAAACTGAATTTTCATTCGAAATAATACGTATAACACATTTTGCGATTTCTTCCCAAGCATCATTCTTTTTGTTTCTATGAAAATGCCACTTATCTCTTGGATCCCATAAAAGTCTTTGTTTTTGATATTCTTGTATCAGAAGAAGAACATCCTCTTTATTTAAATTTATCTTTTACAAAATATAAAATACTTGGCAAAAAAATATAAACAAATCCAGAATAACAAAATAGTATGCAACGCATAAGATCACACACGTTTTGGAGACTACTGCACCGACATACATGATCTTCCGTTTAAACCTTTGGTTACTTAGACATCTTAAGATATTTTTTTTATTCTTTTATTTTCCGGTTTTTTTAATGCAATATGTTTTGAAAGTTTTACAAAGCTACTAGGTAGGTAATTTTTAATATAAAAATATTGTCAAACAGTAAAATATAGTTTAGCAGTTTAATATACCGAAAAGTAACTTGTACCCGGTTAAGTACCTTCACCAAAGCCCCGTATACAGGGCCGATCATAAAGCAAAGGATTGCAAAGTTGTAAAAAAGTAATTTTAAAATTCTCGAGCGTATCCGAAGTAATAACAGTATTTTTTGACATATTTAAAAATATATAGCCGCTTCGCCCTCCAATGAAAAGTAATACATTATACGATATTTTTTCCTCTTATGTGTGTGTGTATTTGCGTTTTATGGCACTGGATAAAACCAACTGGCCAGATTTTTTCCTCTTATCATCTAAACTTTGCAACCCAAAAGGTATATATATGATGCTCGGGTAAATCCCATTTAGCATCTATGGCTTCCCTATTAATAAGTATACAGAATTAGCCAGTCAAATATACATAATATGTGTACAGTGTGTACAGGCAAGAAGACAGTCCAACGCGAATACCGGCATGTAAATATTTCGAATTGGGTAACTAATAATGCTTGTTTTGTTATTGCATTAGTAGCCGTTTTTACCACCTTTAAAATAGCTGATGCGATATATCACCCTAGTGTTGCAAAGTTATCACTTGTTTTTTATTTTTCTGTAAATACAAACAAACTTTTTTTTGGTAAAACATTTGTAATCGTAGGAAAAATACTGTACATTACTTGTGTAAAAATGTCTGACAACAATATTTCCACTCATCTGAAATTAGTCAGTTTTCACAATTATTTGTAAAGTAATATAATACTATTTTGTAGCAAATTAAAAAACCACGTTAACATTTATAATCCCATTGAGGTACTCAATAGTCTTTTTTATTTTCTAAAAAAATTGAATACTTATCTCTATCTAACTCTCATATTTACATTGTCATTTTTAATGCAGTTTAAACCACTTCAATGAATACGGTTAACACGAAAAAATGACTTAAGAGTCGTCAAAATGTGACGCGCTCTAGAAAGAGAAAGTTGGTGGTAGTTTAGCGTTTCAAACGACTTTGTAAAGGAAGTATTTTGTGCAGTTAAAAAAAATATAAATGTCTACTTATCTGATCGCAAAACACATGCATTATTCAAACACTATATACCGTGGTAGCTAATATTAAGGCTTTTTGTGGTAAGTTTATATGAAGGAAATACCGCCCTTACGTGGCATGTTGCATACTCCGTGTCTATTATTGATGCGTTTTGTATTATTTTGTTTTGCTGTTGAATTTCCTTTTTTTTAAATTAACCCGTCGAAATTTGACCGAGTTCAATCTAAAGCCGCGTCCAGATTTGCAACAATTCGCCAAACATCGGCCCAAACAAACCAACCCATTTGCGCGCTCCTTTGACGCAAAAAACCAACAAGCTCTTCTAAATCACCCCGGAATCATTCGCCAAGCCCTTGAAACGACCTAACTTCCGTCCACGTCTACGTCCGCGCTCTATGTGGCGGTATTCGGCGCAGCTAATTGTTGCAAGTCTGGACGCAGCACTTTAAACGTTTAAGCTCAGCAGATTTTATTTTTATTAATATCAGATTTTAAAAATTTGTGTTACATTTTTATATAAAAAAATATATTTATTAAGGTTCTGTTATTTTGTCATAACAAAATAAATATTGGATAATAGAGAATTATTGCAAGTTGCCTTATTAAGCTCGGGAATTATTAATACCGGCCTTATTTAAATAGTACTTGTACTCATGATTTAGAGTTATTGCAAATCATATTGACAGTATCATTAACATAAAAAAGGGGAAAAAATTTAGTTGTTTTTCTTTATTGTTTTGTGTTGTAGGGTTTTGTTTAACACAATTAAAGAAATACATTTAAAAAGCAAGGTTTTAGGTATTTTTACTTCTAGAAACTTTTCGATTTTGTGCTCGGCAGCCGTTCGGTTTACACGAACAGTTCCGAAGGTAAAATAAGGCCAAAATAAGGCACGACCTAAAATCGACATAAATAAAGCCGGGCACTATACTTATTAAGGGAGTCCTTATCCTACGATGCATCTGCGCATGCTCAGATGTTAAAATAAGGCCGGTATTATTAATGCCTGGCCTTATTTCACTTTGCAATAAATCTCTATTAATTTGAAAAAATAATTATTTTTTGAAACGCATTTAAAGGAAATCAAGGTTAACATAACTAATAACATGTTTGGGACTTAATAGGTTTTAAATTAACTTGCGGGTTTGTGTTACGAGTCCTATTAAAATAGAATTTTGTTCAAACATGCTTAATATATCTAATTAAATCAATATTTTTTCAGGGTATTTTAAAAAACATAGTACATCAACTAAAGGGAGAGTTACTGGCCGTATTTTTTTAAATTTTTGTATATTTCTCCCTTAAGACTCAGGACTCAAAGTCCCTTTCTCCTCTTCTAAAATTTGGTTATCGACAGAGTTGGGTCGAATACTGAAAATCGGTATTCGAATACGAATACGAATACCGAAAAAAAGTATTCGAATACCAAATATTTGAATACTTCGAAGAAAAAAGTATTCGAATACTCGGTATTCACGAATACCCGGAATCGGTATTCGAATTTTGGAAAAAAATATTCGAATACTAGAAAAGAAAAAAAAACTTATAATTATGCATCTGCGCATGCTCAGATGTTAAAATAAGGCCGGTATTATTAATGCCTGGCCTTATTTCACTTTGCAATAAATCTCTATTATATTTGAAAAAATAATTATTTTTTGAAACGCATTTAAAGGAAATCAAGGTTAACATAACTAATAACATGTTTGGGACTTAATAGGTTTTAAATTAACTTGCGGGTTTGTGTTACGAGTCCTATTAAAATAGAATTTTGTTCAAACATGCTTAATATATCTAATTAAATCAATATTTTTTCAGGGTATTTTAAAAAACATAGTACATCAACTAAAGGGAGAGTTACTGGCCGTATTTTTTTAAATTTTTGTATATTTCTCCCTTAAGACTCAGGACTCAAAGTCCCTTTCTCCTCTTCTAAAATTTGGTTATCGACAGAGTTGGGTCGAATACTGAAAATCGGTATTCGAATACGAATACGAATACCGAAAAAAGTATTCGAATACCAAACATTTGAATACTTCGAAGAAAAAAGTATTCGAATACTCGGTATTCACGAATACCCGGAATCGGTATTCGAATTCTGGAAAAAATATTCGAATACTAGAAAAGAAAAAAAACTTATAATTACAAAAAAAGGTCCTCACTTCATTTTTCCCTACTTTTTGTTCCCTTTTGGTATTCTACTCCTGACAATTTTGGTATTCGAACTCTGTTTACACATTCCGGTATTCGAATACTCGGAATGCCGGTATTCGAATACTCAAAAAAGTATTCGAATACAGAATCCCGAATACTTACCAAAAAGTATTCTGCTGAATACCGAATACCAAACACACAAATGTATTCGAATACTATTCGAATACCGGCAAAATGTATTCTGAATACTATTTTTAGAATACTGAGTATTCGAATACGAGCCAACTCTGGTTATCGATAATACAGGGTTTCCGACTATATTTTGACCCATTTTGATACCTTAAGAACAAATAAAGGTATGAATATGCGGTTTTCGCAGATTAAAAAAAAATTATTATATTCCCGCCATTTGGTTGTAAAATACCATTAACAAAAAAACAAAATGGCCGATTTTCCGATAAAGGGCAAATTTGTTATTTTTAATGAAACACCATGTATATTTTTACCACCTTAAAATTCAGTCTTTCCCCTTTAAAAAAAATGCAACATATGTTATGGTTATTTCAAAAAATTATCAATATTAATCTCCAACAAATTAACTGCACGGCTTGTAAGAAGAAAAAATACGGCATTCAAGCTATATGTTATTCACAAAATAATATTTTTAGTAAAGTTAGATTACTTTTTATAACTTTACTTTTGTTAATATTGTAAATATCCTAAAGCTTTGATGCCGTTTTTTCTTGTAGCCTTGTATGTAGCAAATTTTTATTGGCAAATAATACACTTAATTGCAAGGCAGTCAATTTTTTAAACAATAATAAATACATTTTTTTGCAATTATCATAACTTATGTTACTGACTTTATATTTTGGGGTTAGAAAGTACTTGTCAGGAGCTCTAAAATGATCTGCCACAAGACCCATCCTTTCATTTAATTTTTGTTTTTAAAATGGTGCCCAACTTCTGAGTTTGTCATTTACATCTGTCATTTCTTGTCTAAAATTTAGTTTATGGAGTGGCAGACTTACATATTTGCCCTCAGTAGACTATTAATTTTTGCCGCCTCTGAATTTTAATACATTAGCTTACAATCATATCAATTGCATATTATCAATAAAATTATAACTATATGATTTGTACTTCATCATCCTCGTTACATCAACAATCTACACCTAATACTAACCATACTAACTAACCATAATAAGCCGTTAAATTAGAAAAATTGCAGCTTAGTATTTATTATTTTATATTATTCTAATTAATTCATTCATATTGGCATTTTCTGAAAACGTCGGCTTTGTAAAAAGTGAACAGACATATCTGTATAAGATATTAAACTAGGTTTTAATTTAATAAAAAATTATTCAATTTTATTTGGCACACTCCTGAACAAAAGAAAAACGGACAAAACAAAATTTTGGTCAAATTTAATCTTAAATAACATTTTGGTTTTTTTTGACAGATTCTAATGATTTTCTGGTCCAGTTGCATCTTCTATCATTAAGTTTATTATTAAATATTGGAATTGCAAAAAGTTTTATAGGATTAGGTGTGATACAAGGAAAAGCCACATAGTTGCTTTTTTCCAAATTTTCGAACACCATGTAGAATAATTTCACGTCACAATTTTACCATTGCTGAATTTCAAAGCCTCATCTTTTCTTAACATGTTGCATTTTTATTTATATCAGTATCTCTATTCTAAAAGGAAATCACAAAAAAACAATGGAAACCTAAGATTTGAATGGTCATATTTCCGAAACTAATAAAGATAACTATGACAAATGTTATATTTTCTAAAGGTCCTTAAAAGATCTTTTTACTAGTGATATAATTTACAGGGTGTTTTTATTGATTTTACTTTCTGTCGTACCTTGTACATCTTAGGAGATAACAAAAATCTGATTGGTGATTTGAAAACTACGAAACCAACCTAACAAATCGATATTTTTATTTATTATTTATTATTAAATATAAAAATTTAAAGGGAGATGAATAATTATAACTTGACACCCGATACACAAATGTCATTTTCTTATTTAAAATTTATATTTTCTTTTAGAATAGAGATACTGATATAAATGAGAAAAAGAAAATGTTAGGAAAAGATTGGGCTCTAAAATCCATTACACTGGTAAAAATTTGTACCACTGGATCACAAGATCATTAAAATCTATCAGAAAACCAAAAGTTATTTAAGATTGAATTTAATCAAAATTTTCTTCGTTCGTTTTTTGTCCAGAAGTGTATTTTTACGCATTAAGGAGTAGTTTTTTAAATTAAATTTACAAATTTTCGGCAGCAATCATGATCAGACGATTTAGTAAGCAAATCTCATAATAATTTGGTACACGTATAAAAAATTATAGCAAGTATCAGTGAAGAAAACATGTACATAATATAATTAACTTTTGACTCTAATATCGTATTGCTATTGCAATATTTTAAAAATTCATAATCATTAAAGTATATTAATAAAGCGTTTAGCAATTGTTTATGTAGAGATGTTGAAATATTTGGTGTTTAGCACTGTATATAGGACCATATTTGGATTTTTGTTAAATATTTTAATTTCTCTCCAATTTTCTAAATTCGTATTTTGTGTGTGAAAACTAAATACCTATATTTTTTAAATTTTGTAAATTAAAAAAATTATGAACTAAATCTGCCGCCCCTTAAAATTTGCCGCCCTAGGCACCAGCCTACTCAGCCTGCTGGTAAATTCAGCACTGAGTTTATGTTGTCTTACTGAAGGTCTCAAATTTTCATGAAAAAGTATCAAACAATTCAAAAGTTAATAATGGGGGTTCTGACTTTAGACAAGCAATTTATAATAATATTTATAATATTTAAAAATAAATATCTCTGAATATTTTTTTACTAATATGAAGGAAAAACCAGCGATCCATAAAATAACTGTTACGTTTATTTTAGTATTTTGTAGTTATTCCTAATAATTTTGAAAAAAATATTAGTTATATAGAGGGACAAAGGTGGTAACTATTGTTATTCCATTTTAAGGCCCAGTTTTACAATAGCAGTTTAAGTTGTGGTTCAGTTGAACTCAACTGATATTTGAACCTGTCCATTTAAAACATATTGCTGATCAAGTAAATGTCAAAAGTGGCAGCAATATATTTTAAATGGATAGGTTATGTACCAGTTGAGTTCAACTAAACCGTAACTGAACTGGCAATTTAAAAACTGGGCATAGAGACACAGATACAAATACATACAAAAGAAAGACTAAAGTAGTTTATTTATATATCTTTTATGCATTTTCCTAGAAAATAAAAAAAATACATATTTTGGAAACATGTTGGTTTTGACAATTTTTGATGGGAATAATATTATAACACAATTTGCTTTTCTTTACATGTAACTACGTACTATACTAAGTTAATTTGATGTTCCCAGTTGTCATTGGCCTTGAAGCTTGTAAATAACGATAATATTCGTTAGGTTCTTACTAGAGTGTTATTGAATCATTTAGTAGTATCTGGTATAAAATCATAATATGTGCTAATAAAATAAAAACATGCAATTTAAGAGTCTATTTTTCCTGTTTTTGCATTAACATGTGTAAATTGCGCAAAAATTTTGGGTGTTTATCCTATGCCAGGCATAAGCCATTACATTTTAGCTTCTAAGCTGATGAAAGGTTTAGCAGAAGCTGGTCACGATGTTACAGTGATAAGTCCCAATGAACTTAAGGACCGTCCGAAAAATGGAAAATACACAGATGTGATTTTGGATGGGTTTAAAGAGGAATTTCAAGGTTAGTTTAAATTATGGTTACAAAACATTATCCACCATTTTAAAAGCATCACCTTGTTTAAGTTGTCAATTTAAAAAGTCTGAAAAAATAAAATAGTTCAAAAAGGATGTTTAGGTTTTTTATTGATTTAAAAAGTAAGACATGAGAACCTTACCCAATACAGGGTGTCTCTAAATGGTGCGTTAAAATGCTCCAACAAATCTGCCGCCCCTTAAAATTTGCCGCCCTAGGCACCAGCCTACTCAGCCTGCTGGTAAATTCAGCACTGAGTTTATGTTGTCTTACTGAAGGTCTCAAATTTTCATGAAAAATACCAAACAATTCAAAAGTTAATAATGGGGGTTCTGACTTTAGACAAGCAATTTATAATAATATTTATAATATTTAAAAATAAATATCTCTGAATATTTTTTTACTAATATGAAGGAAAAACCAGCGATCCATAAAATAACTGTTACGTTTATTTTAGTATTTTGTAGTTATTCCTAATAATTTTGAAAAAAATATTAGTTATATAGAGGGACAAGGTGGTAACTATTGTTATTCCATTTTAAGGCCCAGTTTTACAATAGCAGTTTAAGTTGTGGTTCAGTTGAACTCAACTGATATTTGAACCTGTCCATTTAAAACATATTGCTGTCAAGTAAATGTCAAAAGTGGCAGCAATATATTTTAAATGGATAGGTTATGTACCAGTTGAGTTCAACTAAACCGTAACTGAACTGGCAATTTAAAAACTGGGCATAGAGACACAGATACAAATACATACAAAAGAAAGACTAAGGTAGTTTATTTATATATCTTTTATGCATTTTCCTAGAAAATAAAAAAATACATATTTTGGAAACATGTTGGTTTTGACAATTTTTGATGGGAATAATATTATAACACAATTTGCTTTTCTTTACATGTAACTACGTACTATACTAAGTTAATTTGATGTTCCCAGTTGTCATTGGCCTTGAAGCTTGTAAATAACGATAATATTCGTTAGGTTCTTACTAGAGTGTTATTGAATCATTTAGTAGTATCTGGTATAAAATCATAATATGTGCTAATAAAATAAAAAACATGCAATTTAAGAGTCTATTTTTCCTGTTTTTGCATTAACATGTGTAAATTGCGCAAAAATTTTGGGTGTTTATCCTATGCCAGGCATAAGCCATTACATTTTAGCTTCTAAGCTGATGAAAGGTTTAGCAGAAGCTGGTCACGATGTTACAGTGATAAGTCCCTATGAACTTAAGGACCGTCCGAAAAATGGAAAATACACAGATGTGATTTTGGATGGGTTTAAAGAGGAATTTCAAGGTTAGTTTAAATTATGGTTACAAAACATTATCCACCATTTTAAAAGCATCATCTTGTTTAAGTTGTCAATTTAAAAAGTCTGAAAAAATAAAATAGTTCAAAAAGGAGGTTTAGGTTTTTTATTGATTTAAAAAGTAAGACATGAGAACCTTACCCAATACAGGGTGTCTCTAAATGGTGCGTTAAAATGCTCCAACAAATTTCTGGGGTACAATATGACGATCCAACCCAAGTTACCTTAGCCCAAAAGTGAATAATTTAAGAGATACAGAGTGTCACAAATTTATTATTTTACTTTTTTATAAACCAGGGCTTCCCAATCTGTGATTTAGATCGGAATTTTATTTTAAAAAAATCTTGAGTCCCCATTTTACCACAAAGGTGTAATTGACAGAATGATTAATGCAGAAGGTTTATTTAAGTTTAATTAAAAATTAATTATTAAACCACTTACAAGACGCTAATTTAAAGTAGTGCATTTTTACCAATTTTCCTAATAAACTGGATGATGGAGTAATTTTACTTAAAACCAAATAAAAAACTGTAAAATAAGGCCAACTGTAGGTAATAAAGATAATAAAATAAATAAATAATAATAATAATAAATCAAACAGGATGTACCAATTATTTGAAACAAAAAGGACTATATGGAATGGCTTTAAAATGTTTTTTTCAATAGAAATTAGTTTAGCACTTAAACCACTAGAGAATTATTGTACAGTGAAATAAAGCCAGGCACTAATAATACTGGTCTTATTTTAACATCTGAGCTTGCGCAGATGCATGGTAGAATAATGACTTCCTTAATAAGTATAGTGCCTGGCTTTATTTATGTTGGTTTTAGGTCGTGCCTTATTTTGGCCTTATTTTAACTTCGGAACTGTTCGTCTAACCGAACGGCTGCCGATCACAAAATCGAAAAGTTTTAAGAAGTAAAAATACTTAAAACCTTGCTTTTTCAAATGTATTTCTGTAATTGTGTTAAAAAAAACCCTACAACACAAAACAATAAAGAAAAACTACTAAATTTTTCCCCTTTTTTATGTTAATGGTACTGTCAACATGATTTGCAATAACTCTAAATATTGGGTACAAGCACTATTTAAATTTGGCCGGTATTAATAATTTCCGAGCTTAATAAGGCAACTTGCAATAATTGTCTAGTATCTCGAGACACTTTTTTAATAATTTTTAATATAAGTTCCTTATTAAAGAACATTTCGAGGATTATACAAAGAAAGTGCATTTTTGCTTCCTTTTTATGTATATCTAGGACATACTTGACAATAGATATAATAAACTTTGTTCTATAAAATAAATTTACTTAATTTTGCTTAAGGGATAAGTACCATTATTTTTGACAACATCGAAAACGTTTTTAAAGAAAAGATTTTGGGGTTAAAAATAACTTTTAAATATGCAAACTTATTATTCTACAAGAAATAACTGAGAATTTTAATTTGTACAATAGTGCATGCTTATTCTGATATACTAGCATTTTTAAAAGGTGATATGTAAAAAAAAGCGTAAGGACTGCCAAAACAGTAAAAATTCCAGGCATCGGAATAAACTTGCAACCCTAAATTTTCATTGTTACCAAACTTTTTTTTAAATCTTGTTTATAAGCACATTTGTATATCGTTGGTATAAAGGTAAAACTAACTAAGTAACAATTTTATGTTTTGCCGATATCAGCAATTTTATATAAAATTTGCTTTGAAAAAAAAGCCTTTGCTGTCATGTTTTATATTGCTATCAGAAATAATGGATTCTATAAAGAGCTGCTTCTAATTTGTACCAAAAAAATATCCAAAGAACGTCAGAAATAACAGTTTTCGCACTTTGTGAATTTTATCTCTTATGTAACGCAGTAATTTTACCATATAGTGCATAAACATAGCAATATAACTGCACATAAAAACACTTAAAACAATTGTTAGCTCACTAAACTTAAAAATAAATGAATGGTTTGACTTGATACACCACCGATTAATATCCTGTCTCGACTCTTGCATCCAAAAACTAAATAAGTAACCCAGACGGAATATTATTTATTTACGATTTAAGTTACTTAGGAAGTTTTACCCTTACCACAAAAGTTTTTCTTGCACTGAAGTGAGCTTTAATATTTGAATTAGGGGTTTTAGAAGTCAAACATGGCAGTTTTAAGTTGTTCATATAATAGAACTATTACAGCAAGTAACTTGGGTATGTTTAACTTATTTTTGAGAAAAATGTTACTTAATGACTTTTACCTTTATACCGACGATATTTAAAGGTTATTTTTATTCCTAATATTTGCTTTTAAAAAATTGTCGATATTTAAAAAATGAAGGTATTATAGTTTCAAGCAAAATTCAAATTTCTTGAGAACCTGGTATTCTACTTGAAAAAATTAATATCTCATGATTGCATTCTAGGTTTTAAACCATGCCGAACTTTTTATAAAAATTATTTTTTCATAAAATTAATAATGAAAGAGTTTTCCACCTGTAGACACCTTACGCGGATATATACACTGTATATTTATAATATTACACAAAGACCCTTAAAAATCAAAAACAATTCCTAAAGAGTATTAGAAATTAAAGTTAAAAATATAAACTTTATTTCCAAATATAAAAAAAATTACTAAGGAAGCTCGTGGACGAAATATCTACATCTTTTTTACCCTTTATTAGCACAATAGTTTTTGTCTGTAATAAAAAAGTATCTTTGTTTTTTAGCAATGCTCCAAAATAAAAATCTTTTCGACATGGACTCACTCAATCCTATAGAAATGATGAAAACGATGATGAATACTTTTCTTGGATATTCAAATAGCACATTTTACCATCCAAACGTTAAAAAGCTACTACAATCCAATCAAAAATTCGACGCAGTGATAATGGAACAATTTAGCAACGATGCCCTAAAAGTTTTTTCACATATCTATAACTGTCCTTTGATTATCCTTAGTAGTATGGGCCCAAATGCTTGGATTAACCCAACAGTAGGAAATCCCCAACCAGTATCGTACGTACCTCACTTGTTCATGAGAAACTTTTCGCCGGACTCGATTCTAGACAGAATCCGCAATTTATTTTTCTATCTGCTGGATTATTTTAGTACCAAGTACTACGTACACCTTAAACACGAGGAAATTGTACATCGAGCCTTTCCTAATGCTCCATCTCTCTATGACTTATATACCAACGTTTCTCTGATTTTACTTAATTCTCACACAAGCCTGTATAAAGCAGTACCAGTGGTTCCCAATATGGTGGAAGTCGGTGGGTACTTTATAGACCCCCTAAGAAACTTCCAAAAGATTTACAAGATTATTTGGACAGCGCTAAAGATGGTGCTATTTACTTTAGTATGGGATCAAACTTAAAAAGCAAAGATATGCCGGAAGAAAAGAAGAAAGCAATACTTAATGTTTTTGGAAAGTTGAAGCAAAAGGTTCTGTGGAAGTTCGAAGAGGACTTGCCTGGGCGGCCATCAAATGTAATGATTAAACAGTGGTGTCCTCAACAAGACATTCTAGGTAAGTCGTTGTAAATCAAATATTTTAAATGTTGTTCTTAATACAGTGACCATAATGTCCAAAATGGGTAGGGTAGGTGTAGGTATTGGGACCTTGTAAACTATAAATAGATAGATAGCTGGTAACGTGAAGAAAGTTGTATCTATTTATAAAATATTACCAATATCCAAAAATATGCATTTTTGAACAGGGATCCTATTTTTATTTAAAAATATAAATTTAAAAGCAGTGTGCCAGTGCCGGTATAAAATTTTTAATTTGGACTGTTTTCTTTTTTATTTTATTATGGCTGCCATTTTGTTTTTTACTCTTAAAAAGAAAGTTTTTTACTTAAAGATAAACAAAATGGCCGATAGAAAAAAATGATGATATTTGGAAGAAGAAAAGAAAGCATTACCTAATGTTCTTGGAAAGTTGAAGCAAAAGGTTCTATGAAATTCGAAGGTAACTTGTCCTGGCGGCCATCAAATGTAATGATGTAAAAGGATGTCCCCAACAAGATATATGGTATAGGAGCATAAACGTCTAAATTAAAATGCCAATGCAATAATGCATCGTTCTTAGAAAGT
Source organism: Listronotus bonariensis (assembly GCA_014170235.1). Classification (NCBI taxonomy): domain Eukaryota; kingdom Metazoa; phylum Arthropoda; class Insecta; order Coleoptera; family Curculionidae; genus Listronotus; species Listronotus bonariensis. The sequence goes on from JACEGR010000558.1 coordinate 63,382, forward strand.
TTATCATATAAAGCAGCGTTTCTTAACCTTTTTCAGTCCCAGGAACCCCTAGAAATCAAGCACATTTTCAAGGACCCCTTAATAAAAACACAATGATCATTTGAACAATTTGATTAATCAAGTAGGCTGAAAGCCTAAATTATGACATTTATTGTGATTAATTTAAACAGGGTCCATAGGTAAGACCTGTGGACCACGGAACTTACATGCTTGCAGGATCCTCAGGGGTCAGGAGAGACCCCGCTAGTAGTTGGTGCGCTTTAAAGAGACCTGTCATTAATAGACCAGGGTCGATAATTTTTGAAACCCATAAAAAATTGTAGTAGTATAAAACCCAATGTAAAAAGTAGAAAATATAACAAAAATTTAAGAAAGCATAAATTATGGGCGATCTACGGTCGATGAAGGGGGTAGGAGGGGGACGGGGTTAAAGGTAAAAACGGGTTCTTCTCGATTTTCGACAAAACTACAAGTCCTATGGAAGAAAGTTAAATGGCAAAGTTTTAGGTAATAAAAAGATCTACAACTTGTGTACTCACACTTTTTTCACATAATCTCAAAATTTATGTGAAAATTTTAGATCACCAAGTTTTTGGTATTTTATTTCTTTTACAAAAACAACTCTTTTTTACGAAATTTGGTGAAAACCTACCTTTATATGTTCCAAATATTCTGTAATTTTTTAGATTAAAAATATTTATTTTTACATATTATGTTGTCTTAATATTAAAAGCGCCCTTATTTTTAATCGAAAATTTACCTGTCAAAATATCGACATTTTCCAAAAAGTTAAAATCTCTACTTTTTGACGGTGTAAAAACACATTTTTTAATGGGTTTTATTCTACTATATTTTTTTTATCAAAAATTATCGACTCTAATAATGATTTTAAAAAATTGGATTCCAGTTTTTTTGCATTTGCTAAGAACATTTGCTATTGTAGTGTATATTTTTTTACACCATCAAATAGTAGAGATTTTAACAAACAAAAAGACCATAGGCTTTTTGGAAATACCGATATATATACAACTAAATTTTTTATTGAAAATAGGAGTATCTTTTCGATATTAAGTCAAAATAATGTAAAAAAAAGTATTTTAAAACAAAAAGAATACAGTGTAGGACATACAAAGGTACGTTTTTACCAAATCTTGTGAAAATGATTCATTTTTTAAAAGTAGTTTTTCCAGAAATCGAAAAAACATGGATTTTATACTCTCCCTCCCTCTTTTCGACCTTAAATTGCCCGTAATTTATTTTTCCTTTAATTTTGGTTTATGCTCTACCTTTTTTAATGGGTTTTATCCTACTATATTTTTTTTCGGCAATGGTCTATAACATCGCCACGTCACTTGCTTGTCACTTTAATACGCTCCTTGCCCAATGTTTTACAGATTCTTAAATTATTTTTAAATAAAATGTATTGTAATTTCTCAAAAATTCAGAGTTTATTCTCTTAATTATTCTAAAAGGAAGAAAGATAAAGCGGCAGTATTGGTATCAACGTGCCAAAAAACTGGTACATTACAACCCAGGTGTCTCCTGGTTTGTCATAAAATTAAAATTACTTTGATACAAATTCTACTAGTTTAGGAATTTAAACAATTTTGTATTTTGACTACTAACAAAGTTACTAATGATGGACACTTAGTTTGTATGACTCTGTATACAATACCAGGTAGCGCCTTCTAATATATTTTTTCTTTATTTTTTAGCCCATCCCAACATCAAGCTATTCATAACTCACGGAGGGCTTCTAAGTACCACCGAAACTATCTACCATGGGGTACCAATTCTCGCTCTACCAGTTTTTGCTGACCAACACACAAATGCCGATAGGGCTGTAGCCAGTGGTTTTGGTCTTAAAATGGATTACAATGACCCAACTTTCTCTGAAGAGAAATTTGGTAATCTGGTCAACGAACTGTTAAATAACCCAAAATATAAAGAAAATGCCCAAAGAAGATCAAAAATTTACCATGACCGACCTCAAAAACCCATGGAAACTGCAGTTTATTGGGTGGAATACGTTATAAGGCATAACGGTGCGAGGCATTTAAGAGTAGCAGGAATAAGGATGCCATGGTACCAATACTTTATGGTTGATGTTTGTGCAGCAATAATATTTACCATTTTATTTATATGTTATTTATTAAGTTTAATATTTAACAGGCTGTGTGGCAGAAATAAGAATCCAACAAAAAGTTCAAAAAAACAAAAGAAAAGCTAAAAATGTACCTAGTTAATAATGTTACAAAGTTTTTTTTTAAATAGATAATGTATATTTTTAAATCGTTTTTTTATGGATGGACATATATCTTTTAGCTACTATCTAAAAGATATATGATCTAAATATTTTTTCTGCTTCAATTCAAATATTTCCTAAAATAGGTCATAAACTGGTCTCGAACCTGACAAATTATCATCAATTTTAGGCGTTCAACCAATTATAACCGCGGTAATAATTGGTGACAACTTTGACATATAATACATTGTTTAAACGTCAACATAATCGGTTGGTAAAAACCGTTTTAACATTGGTTCTTCGCCTAAAATTGATGTTTGATGTGGAAACCCACACTACATTTTAAGATAAGAAAATAAAATTTGCTAGATTAATATTTAACGTTAGTTAATTAACTTACTTGCATTGTATCACTTTCGGTATAACCGAAAATAACTGCTTATTTTAAATCCTCAATGGCGCCACCGGTATATTTTACCTTATATCGATACTATTGTCAAAAAAATATTGGTTTAGTATAAAAATAATTATGTTAAAGTTGGTTTCCTCATGAAATACAATATTTTGGAATCATACAGAACACACACAAATAGAATACCCATTAGAGTATCGACATAATATAATATAAAATACAGCGTGTCGACTTAAATTGGCATATGGAAAACTATTTATTATTAATTTTATCAAAAAAGTTATTCTTTATTAAAAGTTCTGCATGGTCTAAAGCCTAAAATGCAATTATTAAATATTATTATTTTGCAGTGGTATACGAGGTAAGTCAAAAAACATCCAATAACCCGGCACTCACTGTACACTGTTATTTAGGCATCAGTATTCGTGAGATGTCACAAAAAGAAAAAAAACAGTTAAAAGTCAATGTTCACTAAAAATAAAACATGAGCTAAAAATTAAGGATACAGTAAAAAACAGTAAATGAAATGCAGAAAAATACTGAATTAAGCATCCGCAAGAAGTACGAGGAAAGTTAAGTGAAGTCAGTGTTATTAAAAATACTGACATTGAAAAAATTATAAATGTTAATACAAAAGCTATTGCTTTTTCTTACTCTTACTATAAATACCAAATATATAAGGATTGTTATTAAAATGTTTAAATAAAAATAGCACACTGGAAATTTTTCTTCTATCACCCCGATTCCGGAAAATATTATTATTTGGTATTAAAAAGGAAGAAAAAAGGTTAATTTAAAAAAACCTTCTTTAAAATTTATTTTGATATTATTCCATTCAATTAATGTACAAATTTGCTGTGGATTCCAAAAAAAAACTCGCTATTATGAGTAAGGTTAGGGCAAAGCAGTAAAAATCTCTTTATTTTAAAACCAAAAAAAAACTTCACTTCACACATTAAATACATTACATTAAATAGATTTAAGGTTATCAGTTAATTTGTAAATCTTAATATAAAAATGAAATCTTATCTTTCAAATACAAAACAAAAGTATTATAACAAATATTTTGAAAACATCTGAGGTCGATATCAGAATTAGTTATCTTATAGAATTCGTTATAAAAAAACATAATTATACAACTGAAACAAAGTCGGTTATTTTAAGTAAATTAATAGGTTTTTGCTTTAAAATGTTAAAACTAATCGTACTGTTTTCGATCGTAACAGCCGTTTTGTCATTGAATAACATTAATTTTTTAAAAGTTAACAATTATTACTTTTCAACAAGACAGGTAAAATTTATTTAATAGTTTTTAGATTATGGAAAGTACAATTAGAACTGTAAATTTACAATAATGATACATTTAGGTGTGTATTTCAACTAATTTTTTTAGCGAAGACCAATATAAATTATCGCCATGACGCCCGCGTTTCCAAGTTAGAGCGGGAGGACGACAAAGTTTTCATTTAGTGCAATCGCTGTGGTAAGATCTGGCCACACATAACCGCATCAAGGCCGCACCGTGCCCGGATTCACAATAATAGAGGAAAGTAGGGCAGCTTGTGGCGGCTTCGGTTGTATCGGCAAGCGTCGATCACCGGAGTTAAGCAGTGAAATGCGCGCCCATAATTTGGATGGGTGTCCGGCGACAGCGGTGTTTCGGGCAGCGGCACACGGTGTTCTGCTCGGGGATGCGGACCGAGCAACAACCATCCAAGTTATGGAATGAATGGTGTGTGAATGAGAAGGAGTAGGGGTCAAGGTACAATAAGCCTTCAGGCTGCAGTGCACCACCTAAGGGGGCGGTCGTCGGACCTGGGTGGGAAGACTCCGAAAGGGTGAAAAAAAAGTAGGGCAGAATTATTCAGAAAAATTCAAAAACAGTTTTCATGCCCTCAAAAACAAAAAAAAGCATTTTTGTCAACCTGAGTCTATTGTTTTATGTATGTATATCTCCTAGTTTAGATAAAACAGATTTTCCAACCTATCTCTTTTTCTCCTTATCCAAACTTTAAGTGTAGTATAGGTAAAATTATGAAGGTTTATTTTACGATCAGGTGTAATTAAAAGCGTAGTATAACAGACTCATATTACTGCAATTTTATTAAATACAAAACTTTTTACCACGCATCCCCTAAATTACACAAGGGAGACGCACAGCTGCGGGCTCGTTGCGTTTATGTGTGGCCAGACTTTAATGCGAAATACCAACAAGCAAGCTACCGAATTTCTGTAAATTTTGTTTGGTTGGAAAGTGCGTTTAACCTAAAGGTGCAATGGCACCAAGGCAACAATGAGGAACGTTTTTGTTTATGTTGCATGTTTCCAAAAAAGTTCCATAATGTAGCAATAAGTTGGCCATTGTTGTAACAACAAAATAAAAATGTTTCTGTGTGTTTTATATTTTCATTTTGAATCGGTAAGATTAAAGGCAAAGTCGAAACAAGTGAAAACATTCAATTTTCAAAGTTTCGCGAAGTGCAGACTTCCACGACAATGTTTTAACGTAAAAAACAATAAACAAATAATAAATGGTTCCAGGTTTTAGTTGCTTTACTGAAGACTAAAAGTTACTGTTGACATTTTTACCGCAATTTTAGAACACAAAGCAACATTAAGTAACAGAAAGTTTCTCATTGTTGCTTTGGTGGATGTTTAGTTTTGTACTTTAAAATGTTTAGTGTGTTTAGTTTTTTAAGTAAGTTACTCAAAAATTTGAATATTTTGTTAGTTCTGTCTAATACTAGACATGAAACCAATAATAAGTATATTTTGTTTAGCCTAAAGTTAAGACTAAAAAATTTTTGTTTGTTTTGTTTAATCATTGTAAAAGATTTGGATGTTAGGAATTGGGTGATGACCATAGGTAGATAGTATTTTCCTCTAGCAACAAAATTTTAACAACTACCTAACTATACAGGGTTAGTAGAAAAAAACGGTACGGTGGATTATCTCAGCAACTGTTAAATATAAATAAACCAAATTTTGTGCCAAGAGGTACCTGAACATGTAGAATTCTAAAATTGTATTTGCAAGGTTGCCAAGTTTATAGTTTTCTCTGTAGGTCAAGGGATTTTAAATGGAATACCCTATTTATTATTATTGTAATCAATTGCTTGTATCAACTTTATTATGACCTGATATTATCGTTTTTTTAATCCTGTCAATTTCGAGATATAGCATCAAGCCGGAATACAGAAACGACCAGGTATGGTCAATTATCTCAAAAACGATCCAACCGAAATTCGTCACAATTAGTACAGGGAAGTAGCTGGACATTTTAAATTCAGAAACTGCATTTGCAATGTTTCATTATTAAATTTCCTTATTCCCTTTCCTTTTCTTTTTTAAAGAATCTTGAAAACGTCGAAAAAATGCTATTCATAAATTAAGAAGTTTTACCCCTGTACTTATTTTGGCGAAGATTGGTTGGATCATCTCTTAAAATAATTGACCATACCTAGTCGTTTATGTATTAATTTCGAAAAAAGCATAGCATCTCTAAATCCAATATGGCAGACTGAAGTTTTTTATGCTTTCCTACAACATGGTCAAACGACTTGCAACAGCGATGTGTTAAATGAGATAAACAGACTGAGAAACATGCCCAGAGATAACTAAAAATAAAAAATAATTTAAATGTAAAAAAATCGTTTTTAAAACAAGCTTTTATTAAAATTTACTAAAAAATAAAATAAATTTTTCTTTAAAACTATTACTATCAACATTTAACCTCATAAGACAATTTAAATGATTTAAAAGCTTGTCGTCAGATACACCCAAAACATTTGACATTGTCAGGCTTGGTTAAAGCGTCGCTTCTATATATGGCGGTATAAATATTCGTGGTGGTTTAAAAGTGTAATTATCATGCAGTCAATTTCATTACTGGCCCAGGGACTATTATCAGTAGCCTAGGTAGGCGTAGGCAGTGTAGGCAGTCGCCTACGGCCACGCTACTATTAGAAAATAATTTTTCATTACAAAGAGTTTGTCACTTCAGAGTAAAAAGCGTGGGGTGCATTTTACTATTTTTTCATAACTTTTCCCTCATAGATATTTGCAAATAGAATAATTATAACATTTAATATATTAAGCACCCCACGCTTTTATTCTGAAGTGACAAACTCTTTGTAATGAAAAATTATTTTCTAATTTTTAGTTCGGTTGCATATAAAAGCGTGTTTTTTAGTTTTTTAAATATTATTTATTTTTCATTTTTAGTTCGATATATCAATTAGTTTTTAAAAATAAATGCTCCAGTTTATTCACTAAAAAATTCCTTCGCCATTTTGTCAAGAGACACAGAGGATCTGTAAAGGAATTTATTTATCCTGGCGGTCCTAATCAGGATAACGGGATACTGTTTTTAAATTATTGCATTGTCATCGGTCCTTGATACGTGTGCAAAGTTTCAAAGAAATTGAATCGCTGGAAGTTGGTAAAAATTAGGCTCAAAGATTCCGTTACATAGATAGATAGATAGATAGTTACAACCCAAGCTAATAAAAGCGTGTTAATTAGGAAACGGGCTTCTGTTGGCTTCTAAGATAAAAATATTGAAAAAACCAGTAATATTAAGTATGCTTTTTATAGTGTAATATTCCCACAAAACTCCACAAATTTTTGATTTAATCCATCAAGCCGTTTTTTTGCTTTATTGGAGCGCATTTTGGAAAAAGAATTAAAGGATTAGGATTTTAACTTTAAATGATCATGTTCTTTAACACAATGCAAAAAAGAGTGTTACACGTTTTTCTTAATAAAAGTGTTTAAATTTATTTAAAAGAAAAAAATAAAAAATATATTTGGTTTTTTGATAAATTTTGATAGTTTTTTTATATTTTTAATGACTCAAAAAAAAAAATTTTATTTTTTTTCCCATAAATTTAAATACTTTTATCAGAACAAAAATGCAAAAAAACTTAAAAACATTTTTTGGTAAGTCAAAACATTTTTTTAACCAAAATTTTTCAAAAACCGTAGCTAATTTTTGTGGGGAATTTATTCGGGATTTCAAAACCCTTCTTAATTTTTTAGTACAATTAGCGAGCGGTTGCTGAGAAAAAAGATCTTTTCATTGAAGGTTTGATATCTCAGCGAGAAGTGGTCGTACCGAACTTTTAAAAAAGTAAATTAAAGCTTAATGAACAAGTTGCCGATCCATATAGCGAAAAAATATTCCTAGACTAAAAAAAAATCCAAAAAAACATCCTTTTTGGTATTCATTTAAACTACGCAGTACAAGGTGCTTAATTTTTTTTCACCGTAAGATCTGAAAACTAGAAACTCTTCAGTAAAATGATTATTAAGCGAAATACAGCCATTTGAAAACACCCAAAATATTTATTTTTTGCACTAGTTTATTGAAGTTTTTCGCTCTTCAACCACTATTATCTTTTAGAAAATTTAGAAAAGGGCCTTGCAGGTGCATGCTTGTGTACGGCAGTATTTTTGTAATAAAAAATGTATAGTTAAATGTGGGAACTATTTTGTTGGTCTTTAATTTCTTTTTGCTATCTTTATCAACAAAAGGGGCCTCGCGGATACGACTTCGCCTACGCCTGTTTTTGCCTGCGCTACGCCACTGACTATTATTATTTGTTGATTATTTGTTCCACTTAACAAACTACTGGGCTAAATGGTCATTATACAATACACGTACACCTTTTTTTTTTGTCTTAGGAATCATTCTTTCAAGCGTTCGCAATCTGCAAAACATCGGGAATGATTTTAATTGCACCAAGAACTAGGGAAGAAGATGAGTTTTTAAATACAACCCTAATCACCAACGGAATTACGCATAGTAAGTTTTTAGGTCATTTTTTAAAAAGATTTTAAATTTTATGGGTGGAAAGTCATTGTCGTTAACGATGGGTCCAAATTTAATTCATTCTAAAAGCGATGCCGCCAAGTACACAAAAAATGATAATGTAAAGAAACCCTTTTGTGAACAATGTTTGCAATGTATTGCAGCAAAAAATATTTAACCCGACGAGTTTCTAGTACCACGCCACTTGCCACCGCAGAGGCGAAATAAGAAAATGTTGAAGTAGGTGATACGTGTTTTAGCAATGTATTTTTTTATTATTTATCCAAAAATATGTAGTCAGGCTCTGTCCGAGGCTATGTGCATTAGAAAAGGTTTGTTTACTTTATCATTTTTTGTCTACAGGGTGGCTCGAATTCGACGCTCATCATTGGGATTTCGGAAACCGTAAGAGATACAGGATCGGTTAAATGGAGGCAAAGTTGCGCAATTTGATGCTCAATAAAATGCCGTTTTGCGTTTAAAAAATTCCGAGTACTTCCGAAGATATTCGAAAAAAACCGGAATTTTCAATTTTGGTTTCTATTGTTTCCTGGCTATATTTGTTAAGATAACTCAAAATGAAAAACACGTTTTCATGGCCACTTTTTCTGCTCTATAATTCAGTGTGATTAAATATTGGATCTGACGTTTCGGCTTCTGGCGACCATCATCAACTTAATTTTTTTAAATACGGATCTGATATTTTTTTCAATTTAATTAAATCCTTTCATCACTCCTAAAACACTATATATCGCCACTTTGATATTTGCCGACGTTTCGTACAGAAAATTCCATCACCAGAATATTATATATTTATTTTACCATAATACGGCCCTGAATTACATTTTTAGGTAAGATGGTAAAAGAAAGAATAAACTTATTACTTATTCGTAATCTTTTTATTGCAACTCATTGATATCTAACATCGGAAATTACTTTATTAACAGAAAATTTCATGAATATTAGACATAAGATACAAAAAGGTAGACAACAAATCAGCTTACATAAACAATTTGTAATACTATCTTGATGCCCATATTAAAAATAAACATAATTTAATCACTATTATAGGTGGTCAAAGAGATCTCCGCCTCAATGCATTTTCTTGCTTTGCTTTGTATTTTTAATACAGCTCGATTAATTGTTCTCGCAGGAATGGCAGCAACTTCCCTTATCAAATTTTGTCGTAGTACTTAAAGGTCGTGAGGTGCATTTTTAAATAAACGGTTCCTAAGATATCCACAAAGGAAATAATCTGGGGGACTAAGATCTGGGCTCCAGCGGGCCATCTTGCAAAACCATTTATTAGGAAATATATGGTAAAGGAATTGAGCTACTTCCCTTCCATTGTGGGCAGGAGCTCCGTCTTGCTGCTACCATATTTCTTGAAATACTGCCAAAGGTTGATTATCTAGGGCGTCTAAGACATCATTTCTAATCAAATTTAGATATCGTTTGGAAGTTAAGGTCCCTTCGTAAACAAAAGGTCCAATAATTTTGTTCCTCCACATACCAATCCATACATTAAATGAAGTTCTCCCTTGAATTTGTACCTGCTGGTTAGTTTCTGTTAATAAAGTAATTTCCGCTGTTAGATATCAATGAGTTGCAATAAAACATTATGAATATGTAATAAGTTTATTCTTTTTTACCTTTTACCTAAAAATGTAGTTCAGGGCCGTATTATGGTTAAATAAATATGCAATATTCTGGTGATGGAATTATCTGTACGAAACGTCAGCAAATATCAAAGTGGCGGTATATAGTGTTTTAAGAGTGATGAAAGGATTTAATTAAATTGAAAAAATATCAGGTCCGTATTTAAAAAATTAAGTTGATGATGGTCGCCAGAAGCCGAAACGTCAGATTCAATATTTAATCATACTGAATTATAGAGCAGAAAAAGTGGCCATGAAAACGTGTTTTTCAATTTAAGTTATCTTAACAAATATAGCCAGGAAACAATAGAAACCAAAATTAAAAATTCCGGTTATTTCGAATATCTTCGAAGTACTCGGAATTTTTAAAACGCAAAACGGCATTTTATTGAGCATCAAATTGCGCAACTTTGCCTCCATTTAACCGATCCTGCATCTCTTACGGTTTCCGAAATCCCAATGATGAGCGTCGAATTCGAGCCACCCTGTACTTGGCAGCATCGCTTTCAGAATGAATTAAATATGGGCCCATCTATACCTGCACGAAACAAAAGTTTCATGGGCGAAAAACGGGTTTGTGCGCTTGGGTACCAGTCATTTTCCGTCATCACCGAATTTTTAAGCGCGGACGCCGAACGGTCTATCGGCATTATCAGGCATAATTTATCGAAGGCGTTGTCTGGGTTTTCCATTTGAAGTACGATGGAGCACGGTAATGGATGGTAAACAAGATTTACATATACAGGGTGCAATTTAATTGATGGCTAAAAATACAGGGTATTGATTCCTTGGCTTATTTTAGAAAGAAAAGTTCATATAAACGTATGTCCCAAATCTCTTAAACTTTTGAGATACACAGTGTTGAACTTTCAAAAAAATATATTTTTTAAATATCCTAACTATTCTTTATTCAATTTTGTTTTAATTTGGCATTAACTAACATTAAGGGGGTAATTTATCACTAACTTAATTACATTTAATAAGTCCAGTGACGTCCTGGGCAACTGAAGGAATATTTCCAACAAAAAACGGTAGCCACTGACTGTGTAAATGTGTGTAAAATGTTTGTGCTTTTTTAGATTAAGCAAATAAAAATACTGCTACTATGTTCTTTTTCCGTATCTTGTTTAATTAAATTGACAAATTAATATACTTAATTGCATATTTTTGGACCATAAAAGATGAATGGCGGAATCTTTTTCTTTTAAAAATTAGATTTTACAATTTTTATTTATTTATTAAGCAATTATGTAACTAAAATTATAAATACTTATTTAAATAAGGTTTATATTTAGTAAACCAGTTTTTACTAGTAAGTATTTCCGTCCATTTTGTTGATTTTTGAATACTTAACACCCTGTATCTCAAAAGTTAAGACGTTTAAGACATGTTTAAATCATCTTTTCTTTCTTCTAAAATAAGCTAAATCATACCATATAAACTAAGGTTTTTTTATACTTTAATACCATATTTCCAGTGAGTTTTATCTTTTTTTATCATTTTTTAAAATACTTATTTTACTATTTTTAGTTTAAAATTATTAACAGTTAATGGGTGACTATCCACTGTTCGCACAAAACGTCAGTGCTACTCCTAATAGTTATAATAATATAAGTTGGGTAACAAGGAAAACATCTGATCCACAAAAATAAAATAAACGCAATTAGGTACTGACCGTGTGTAAATATGCATGTAGTATGTCTACTATTTTTTTTTAGATCTAAATGGTCATATGTCTAAAAGAATAAAAAATATACATATTTAATGTGGTATTTAAATAAACCTTTTAAAATATACAGCCTATCTATGAAAAAAAAATATTTTTAATTTTACGAGAAAAAGTTATTCTTTATAAAAAGTTCTGCATGATCTAAAACGTAAAATGCAATCATGAGATATTAATTTTTTGCAGTGGTATCACGTTGGTTAATTTGGCGTTTTCAAGAAAAAAAAATATAATGTTTAAGATATGGATTTTTAGATTAGTGGTAATATCAACTTTTATTTGCAAAAAAATTAAAATCTTCTATGTTGCCCTTTTGAGAAATACCCGGTAATATATATGTATATTTCTACTTTGCTTTGTTATCTGTTTTGTTCTACCATATCGTCAAAAAATTTTAAACCGAGATAAGGAATGTCCGAATAAAACTTTATCTCCAGTCAAGAGCATTTTTTATTTATTTTTTTTGCTATTAAATTTTCGAATTTATTTAGTAAGTATTTGTTTTGCTTTAGTACCTAGTGCAGTGTTAATGTTGTGAAGTTGTTTTGTGTACTTAAAATGCCCCGCTTAGCTAAAAATCATAAAGTTGCCCGTTCTACGGTTTGTTATACATGTTTCAATAAAGCACCAAGGGCAGTTAATATTACCGCTCAAACTGAAATTTTAGTGAAACTGCTTTCACCTGATTTCGACTCCAAAAATTGGTGTACGCCAAATGTACTATGTAAAAGCTGTTACATTAAATTAAAAACACAAAAATTACTGAAAATTATCGACTATAACAAACTAAAAATAAGAACAAAACGCGATTCAAAATGCAATTGCCAGATATGTCAAGTGTCCACCTCCAAAATCACAAAATCTGTTACCATTTTCATTTGTTATTCGAAAGAACCCTGTCGGAAGGCCTACAGCTACCGAAAAACTTTGACAAAATCTATAAAGATTTGTAATAAATGCAACTGTAAACTCCATAGAGGTAAAACTCATAAATGTAATAAAACATCTAAAATAAAAACACACTTCATTTGGTTGGTGAAGACACTAAACATAATATTGCAACTCAGATCTTGCATGAGGAACAACTCTCCCAAGGGCTCACTTCACTTAGTTTAAAAAAGAAAGAGGTAAAGACATGAAATTAAAAATAATTTATAAAAACGAAGCTTCCACACCAAAAGTACTAAATGTAATATTTTTAATATAAATTTTTCCATTTTGACATCTGATGAAATTAGGCAAGACTGCAATTTATCTGTAACTGCAATGGAAAAAATTGCTAAGCATATTCGCAATGTAGATAAAAATTTGGTGGGAGGTACGCTGAAAAAAAAGGTTCTAAATAAAACACACTTGCTTGATAATTTCTTTACATTAACAGAATTACCCGCTATCATATGTTCAAAAATCAACACACACCATTTTTTGTACATTGTAATGATCTTCCAGCTCTCGTTACGTACATTTTAAACGCCAGAAGTCTACAAGATGACTTCCACATTAAAATTGGGATAGATGGGGGTGGAAGCTCGTTAAAAATTTGCATGACTCTACTGCCTCTTAACGGCAATCAAGAAGCAAAGTATAAGTACTCAGGCATAAAAAAATTATTCATTATTGGTCTTGGACCAAATTTCATGGAAACATATGAAAATGTAAAAACGCTCTTGGAAGAACTTAATCTGCAGGTAATATGTGGAGTATGTCCCTACACTTTTGCAGCTGATTTGAAGTTGATTATGGTGCTTCTTGGACTCCAAAGCAATGCCTCATCACACCCGTGCCCTTGGTGTAATATAAACGCAAAAGAGCTAAGCAATAAAGGGTCCCCAAGAACCATAAAAAACATTTCAAATCAGTTTAGACTATGGAAAACAGAAGCTAAGGGAGATGCTTCTAAAGCAAAGAGATATGGTAAGTTAACTATTATAATATAATACTTTTACTGTTAAAATTTCATATTAAATTTTTAAACCAAAATTGTTAAATAAGTTATTATTAGGTACTTTATTTTAGAAAATTGCACTAACTTACCTTTAATAATCGGAGACGAAGACACCCCAGTACTAAACTACATACCCCCTCCAGAACTTCATATTCTTTTGGGAATTACGCAAAAGATATTTGATAGCTTTAAATGTGAATATCCTGAGGTGGCGGAAAAATGGATTCAAAAATTGTCCCTTGGAGCTGATCAACATGGGAAGTTTAATGGAAATAGCGCCAGAAAACTTCTAAAGAAAGTAGATGTTTTGGAGTCGCTTTCAGCAGGTAAAATTAGGAAAATATATTTTCATAACAGATGAAAGAACTTGAAACATTGAATTAAAAAATATTAATATAATCTATATATTTGAATAAATAAAAATTTTACTTTTAGGAAATAAATACGTGCCGGTGTTTTATGCATTTAACAAGGTGGTTAACGCATGTTTTGGATACACCCTCAACAATAATTATAAAATATATATTAACGAGTTTAGTTTAGAATTGAAAAAATTAATATTCATCCAACACCCAAAATTCACGCTCTACAACAGCACGTACCAGAATTTATTGAGCAATATAAGCGACCACTGGGTTTCTTTTCCGAGCAGGCCTCGGAACAAGTACATTATTCTTTTAAAATATTTGAAAAAAACTTTAGAATAAACGTAAATGATTTCGAAAATTACAAAAAGAAAATACTTAGATGTCTTTCCTCATACAATTCACAACATTTATAATAATATATAATTATTTTGTAAAATTATGTTTTTCCAGGAATTAAATTTTAGTTTATCTTTTAAGGAGTTTGTATTTTTGTTAAAGATTGTTTAATTTATACAAATAATTTTTATTTAGGTTTGTTTTATCGCCATTGTGATAAAGAATAATTTTATTTAATGTTTTCGTTTCTGTTATGTTGGTAAATAAATTATTATCAATAACACAGTACAGGCAAGTTTTTAATTCTTCAAAAAGTTCCAAACAAATTATTTTGCAAATAAAAACCTTTGCATCCGAAGGTTAAAACTCCGTAATTATTTTGTATATTAAAAAAATACTTTTTTCCACATATTTCAAAAAGGGCAACATAGAAGATTTTAATTTTTTTGCAAATAAAAGTTGATATTAATACTAATCTAAAATTCCATATCTTAAACATTATATATTTTTTTCTTGAAAACGCCAAATTAACCAACGTGGTATACAAGGTATGTCAAAAATATAAACTTTGCTCATGGAGGAAAGTACCCTTAGTTTTTATAATATCCAAAATTTTTAGTAAGAAATGATGATATGCAAACTTGTTAATTTTCAAAAAAAAAATATCAATGTTTACGCGTTAAAGGTAAAATTTAAGTTTGTACATTAGTGCATACTTATTTCGAAATTTAATATGTAAAAAAGTCGAAGAATCGTCAAAACAGCAAATAGTTACAGAAACGCTCGTTATCGAAAAAAAATGTTAAAATAAGTTGTTTTTCTTTCAAATAAACCAATTTGCATATTTAAAAGGTATCTTTTCCTTACAAAAAATTTCGATTTATAAAGAGGTACTTTCGTCTTGAGCAAAATTCATATTTTTGAGATACCTTGTATACCACTGCAAAAAATTAATATCTTATGATTGCATTTTAGACTATGCAGAACTTTTCATTAAGAAAATCTTTTTTTAGTAAAATAAATAATAAAAAGTTTTTCATATGATGCAAAATTAAGTAGACACGCTGTATTTGTAACGGTAATATAATATACAGGGTGTTATATTTTAATAAAATCCTAATAATGGCCATATTTCTAAAACTATTAATAGATATAATAAATGTGGTATTTCTTATAGCTTTTAAAAAACTTTTTAACTGAGGATAAATTATACAGAGTGTTCCATTAAAAAAACAACTTTGTGTTATACCTTTAAAATAAAAGTCAATGGAAAAAATATAGGTACGCCCCTAAATTTTACGTAAAAATCCCAAAACTTTTTTATTTACATTTTTCTTTCTATTTCTCATATCAAGCAGAGTTACAAGTGCCTGACCAAATTGACAAAATTTGAAAAACACTTCATATCTCCAAAACGAATTAAGTAAGCTATGATTTAATTTGATTTAAAAATCGAAATCAATGATTCTGCTTTATCGCTCCGGCAAGGTCAACGAAAAGGCGTCACCAAGTACACTATATACCAAGTGTAAAGTAATACTTAACATTTTAAACTTCTTTAATAACTTTCTAGATTTGTGGATGGGAGGTTTTTATAAAAGCTCTGAAGATCTTCCCTTATGGATATGGCTAGACTATGGAGAAAGACTCAGCTACACCAACTGGGCATTCAATGAACCAAACATATCTACCAATATGGAAAACTGTTTATATAAGCAAGGTATTGAGTATTGCCTCCGGTAGAGGAGATCCTTTGAAATGGAGTGCAAGCCAATGTAATAATGCTGATTATTTTGCGTGTCAAACAATTAATTAATAAAATTTATAAAAGTAAAATGTTATTTTTATTTTTATTCAAGTTTTTAAGGACTAAAATGTTGCTAGATATTAAATACAGGGATATGAAATGGAACCGCAGTATAATTAAACAGGGTGAACAAACCTAAGTCGGCACTATTGCTAACTTCCTTATTATGGAGATACGAAGTTGGTTAAATTAGTAAAGTTGTAGTATTTTTTTGTCGATGAACGTGCTGCTAACAGAAAAAAACAATTTAACATCGGAGTTTGGACCTATTGCAAAAACTCTGTATATTATATCACTATTCAAAAGATCTATCAAAGAGCTTTAAAAAAGTTTCCATGTGATAAATCCAATTTTTAATAGTTTTGGAAATATGGCGATCCTCGGGAATTTTAAAGTAAACTGGGATTTTTAAATAAAACACTCTGTATATTGCATCACCATTAAATAGATAGTTTAAAGAGTGCTTAGAAAATACTACATTTGGTATGTCTATCTCTTATAGTTTAAAAAATATGGCCATCCAAATCTTAAAAAATATGTTAAATTTCCACATCTTTAGCTCTAAGTCTAAGCTATAAGCACTAAGTTTAGTGTCGAAGAAAAATAGACACTATATCTACTATTTTTGAGATTTGGATGGCTATAATTCCTAAACTATAAGAGATAGGCATATCAAATTTGCTATTTTATTAAAGCTCTTTAAAATATCTATTTAATGGTGATGTAATATACAGAGTGTTTTATTCAAAAAACGCAAGTTTACTTTTAAATTCCCGAGGATGGCCATATTTCCCAAACTATTAAAAATTGAATATAACACATGTAGACTGTTTTTAAGCTCTTTGATAAATCTTTTAAATGGTTATATAATATAAGTGTGTCCAAGATAAGGATCCTAAGCATGGGAATCTCAGTACCTATTGGAGATAAAGCTTAGGTTAAAATAGGAAAAAGTTGCGTTTTTAAAGCTAATTTACATGCCGTTTAAAAACTTGAAAAATTTTATGGCCTGCTGAGATATTTAGCAAAAACTAAAATTTGACTTTACCGATTTTATTTTTTTCTGACTTTATTTGAAGAGATATAAAAAAACTAATTACACTTTTTCATTGACACTTTTTAGCTACTACATGATGGTATTTTTAGAGTTTATACCCAACGTTTCGTTTTCAAGAAACCATCATCAACTTTATTTTTATATGGCTCGAAAAAAGTACACCCTGTATCTGATTCCATTTTTTATTACAAATTCAACGATGTATCACATGTCATAGTTTAATTTTTAGTAAAAAGCAAAATTGCATTTTTTCTATTTTTTAAAGGTTTTTTAAGTAGGCCTTGCAAACAAATGCTTGGACGTTAATACCTGTTACCGTATCTGTAACATAATTCAATATCATTATAAAACAGTATTTGTCGTTATTACCCTGTTTGTCAAGTTGTTGTTTTTAGAGCAATTGTTCTTATTGTTACTGTTGTCTTTATTATTGTTAATTGATGAATAGTTAATATCTATTGTGTTATTATCGTCGGATGGCAATTATAGCCATGAAGAAAAGTTTAACATTCTAACGTGCTACATTTTGGCACAACAATACTGTAAATACAGCGGCAATGTATCTTTATACATATCCAGAAAGAAAACAGCCATGTAATTCCATTTTCTTACAGCTGGATCGAAATTTAAAAAGCCAGTTTTATCTCGAAAAACGGAATTTTTAGAAGAAACCCCAAATAATGTTTTACAAGCAGTTGTTGAGAACCCTGATATATCAACTTGGCAAATTAAACAAAATGTAGGAGTAGCCAAATCCACAGCTCAATTTCTTTTACGTAACAATAGATATCACCCCTATAAATTTAAGATTTGCCAAGGACTTAAACCGGGAGATTTCGAACGTGCCGATATTTTTGCGAGTGGTATACACGCGCGTGTAAAGAAAATTTAAATTTCTCTTCAAAAACAATATGGTCCGACGAAAGTATAATCACCAATCATGGTATCTTCAATCTAACAATAAGAACAATTGCTCTAAAAACAACTCGACAAACAGGGTAATAACGACAAATACTATTTTATAATGATATTAAATTATGTTACAGATACGGTAACAGGTATTAACGTCCAAGCATTTGTTTGCAAGGCCTACTTAAAAATAACTTTTAAAAAATAGAAAAAATTCAATTTTTCTTTTAACTAAAAATTAAAATATGACATGTAATACATCGTTGAATTTGTAATAAAAAATGGGATCAGATACAGGGCACACTTTTTTCGAGCCATATAAAAAATAAAGTTGATGATGGTTTCTTGAAAACGAAACGTTGGGTATAAAATCTAAAAATACCATCATGTAGTAGCTAAAAAGTATCAATGAAAAAGTGTTATTAGTTTTTGTATATCTCTTCAAATACAGTCAGAAAAAAATCGATAAAGTCAAATTTTGGTTTTTGCCAAATATCTCAGCAGGCCATGAAAATTTTTCAAGTTTTTAAACGGCATGTAAATAGGCTATAAAAAGACAACTTTTTCCTAATTTAACCTAAGCTGTATCTCCAATAGGTACTGAGATTTCCATGCTTAGGATCCTTATCTTGGACACACTGTATAAGGTATTTAATTAAAAACAAAAAACACACATTTTTTGTAATGAATCAAATACTCGATGTTCAATTGTTTTCGGTTGGTAGTACGTTAATCAGCGGAAAAAGTACTACAACTTTACTAATTTAACCGACTTCGTATAATAATAATAAGAAAGTTAGCAATAATGCCGACTTAAGAATGGTCACCATGTATACAGACAAAATCGATGGGTTCTAGCATACTAATAACTTATTAAGCGATAACTATGGATAATTAAAATATTAAAGCATGCCCAATTAAGCAAAAAAACCTGTGTTTGCCCTTTTTAAAGGTAAAACGTAAAATAACATAAAAAAACTGACGATCGTAATAACTTTTTATGTAAAAATATATGTTTAGTATCCTTTACCAAAGTTTAAAGAAAGTCAGATTTCTCTTTTAGGGCAGATTATACTGTATACTTTGTAAGTCCCCCAAATCCAAATCTTTTTAAAATGTGGGTTTGTCTGCAAATTGGCGTTTCCTACAACCCTTAGCATTTTCAATGAATACCTTTTTGCCTTATTATTTTCACTCGTGAAAAAATGAAGGGAGACAGACAAACTTTCATTTTTTTTGTGATTTTCCAAGAGGCTATATTTTCCTTAAAAATGGTCGCACTAAAAAAAAATAGGCTTAAACAGCTATATCATTCGGCAAACTTATTCATTCAGCTTGAATCTGCTTTTTTAAACTTCAATACAACCACTTCTCGCTGAAATATCAAAATTTGAGTGGAAAAGAATATTTTTTACTAAAATTTTTAGGATCTAGTTAGTTTGTTGATTATATTATTAGTTCATTTTAAACCGGTAATTTATTTGGTCATCCCATGGTGGGGCTAATTGGCTAAAAATAAATATTTATTTAATAGTTTTGTTTATAGTACCCTTTCGTAAAACAAATTATAGTCGTATAGCGGGATGAGGGCAGGCAAATAAAAATGACTATTGTATTTATCCCAACGTTTCGTGGCTGGATTGCCACTTTATTCAAGTCAGAATTTTAAAAACAAATAAAACCATTGACAAAAATTTTTTGCTGCTCAGGGTGGTTTTTTTCGAGAGTATGGAACTTTTTATATATTTTTGTTAGACAATAGAGTTTTTAAAGGCAGTGAGACCTCGTAAAGTATTGGCCCTTGATAAATTGTGGTTTTTATTTGCCTGTCCTCATCCCGCTATACGACTCCAATTTAGTTATTTAATTATAGTTTAGTTTATAGCGTCATTTCGAAAAACAAATTGGAGTCGTATAGCGGGATGAGGGCAGGCAAATAAAAACCACTATTGTATTTATCCCAACGTTTCGTGGCTAGATTGCCACTTTATCAAGAGCCAATACTTTAGGAGGTCTCACTGCCTTTAGAAATTCTATTGTCTAACAAAATATATAAGAAAGTTCCATACTCTCAAGGAGAGTATGGAACTTTCTTAAGGAGAGTATGGAACTTTCTTATAAATTATTGTTAGACAATAGAATTTCTAAAGGCAGTGAGACCTCATAAAGTATTGGCCATTGATAAAGTGGCAATCTAGTCACGAAACGTTGGGATAAATACAATAGTGGTTTTTATTTGCCGGCTCTCATCCGGCTATACGACTCCAATTAATTTATTTTTATTTTGCTTTGTCATCTTTGTCGGCATAATTAAATAAGATACATAATAACGGCAGCTTATTTAACAAACGAGAGTTGTTAACTGTAAGTACCTTAATAACAAAATATATGCAGAAAATTGCATAAGCTTTCTTATTTTTTCTCAGAAGAATTTAGATATCTTATCTCTCAATTACAATTCAAAAATATATCAGATAAAACTATGTTTACTATAACAAACTAAATATCATTTACGGTCAATATTCACTGTACTGCTTACATATAATACTACAAAATACTGAATATGTGGGTTAAAATAATATTTTTCTATTTTATTTTGATAAAATATGCCTTTGGGGCAAACATTTTAGGGATTTTTCCCATGCCCGGAATAAGTCATTATATCTTGGCCTCTAAGTTAATGAAGGGTTTGGCAGAAGCGGGTCATGATGTGACGATGGTTAGCCCATATAAGCTTAAAGACCTTCCCAAAAATGGTTCGTTTACAGATGTGATCTTAGATGGACATGAAGAAGAGTTCCAAAGTAAGATTTAATAATAACTATTTACAAAAAATTAATATTACTTTAAAAAAAAAATAAAATAAGCAAGTTTAAATTATTTTTATAGAACGTGTATTCAAATTCCTTCAAATATATTACTGTTACATCAACTACATTAACCGGTAAACCTAATAGAGAGTCAACCCAACATAGAAAAAAATGCAGAAATGGACCTATTATGTCCTTTTAAAACATTGAATATTTTATATACAGTGTGCCCTAACTCTATTCATACACGAAATATCTTCGCCCCTGTACAGGGTATTTTTTAGTTGGGATTATAGGATATATGCTAAACGGTACGAGATACGAAAAAACTAAGATACGTATCCCATTCTCTTTTTTAGGGTTTAGTTTAATGGCGCAAATCAGAATTAACTATGATTGGTTTATAAGATACTGGGTGATTTCTGAAAATTTATCGATTTTTATTATGTCTTATTACTCGGATATTTGTGGAATATAGACACAAGACCTCAAATACAAAAGTTTAATACCTTTTTACGTAAAATTCAGTGACGTACCCAATATAAATATGAATGTTTTAATTTATGAGATATAACCCCAATTGCATTTTTTAAATGCCCTGTATCTGAGTATCTTAAAAAATGCATTTTTCTTGCAATTACAACATTTTATAGCACCTAATTATTTGCTTTGTTCCAAACAGCCATGGATTGAATTAATACAGTGCCGTATTATCCATTAGGCTGACTAGGCTACAGCCTAGGGCACCATGAAAAAAATAGGCGCCAGACAGGGGAGTAAAAGGCGTTAGACAAGGGAGGTTTTAAAAAAGTTTCGGTCGGGTGGGGATTAGAACTAATTTCTCTGTGAATAAGAGCAAAAAGAAAGGAATGTCTGTTTTTGTAAAGCGTCTGGCACTGAAAATAGGCGCTACGGAGGTAAGCACCTTTTTTTGCTCTTCCAATTTTTTTTCGTGCAAAATAGGCGCTCCGGGAATTCTAGCCTAGGGCGCCTCATCCGATATCGAAGGTAATTAATTACATGTTAGCATATTATTTGTCAATCTAATAGTGACACAGTTATAAAAGAATAATTAAAACCATGATATTAGTTCCTTTCTTCGATTTTTACAGTTAATGAGTATATCGGCAAGATGTTCATACCTCAAAAACCAGCAGTAATTGACGTATAATGTAATATACATTTTTAATGTGGAATTTAAAAAGAGTCAAAATGTGTCAAAACATTTAAGAAATCCCACTTAAAAATGAAAATGTTGTTTTTGACACCCTTGAATATTTAGTAATACTGTTAATTAAATAAGTTTATCCAAATAAGCATTCTTTAATCTAATTTTTTTGGTATCCTGTACAGGGGCCATATTTTTCGTGTATAAAGATCGTACGGACACTATCGATTTAATGGCAGTGTTAGTTAAATAGTTATTTGTGAAAAATTACAGGGTAGTCCGCCATATTTGATACGGTCTATAGCATGGTAGCCAATAGAATTAAAAAAGATAAATGAGTAATATATAGAGGGTTGTCCCAAAAAATATATTCTTTTAAACATTCCCCCTTTTATTATATTTTACATAAAAAAATAACCATTAATAGATATCTTACTTGTAATTACCATTTCTGTAAAACTTGGTGTTTGTGAGAGTAGCAATAAATAAAATAAAATAAATTAAAGATTTGTTTGTTTAAATTGTTACTCCTTTTTACGCATTTCTTTTATTCATACTACTTGCGAAAAAAAATATGATTTTTCTAGCTTGCTGACATAATAAAAATTTGTTTTTAAAGACTAATAATTTAAATTGGATTACAGAATTAATCCCAATAGTGTTTTAGAAATTATGGGCAAAGCCAATCTTTTGATGACTCAAAAATTCAATTTACCAGGACGATGGAAGTAATGAATATGTTTATAGAAAGTCTCAATCAAACAATCAACCACCCAAACCTGCAAAAGTTAGTCCAGTCTGATAAAAAGTTTGATGTCGTTATTATGGAACAATTTTTTAACGATGCACTTAAGGTATTTTCACATGTATTCAACTGCCCATTAATTCTTTTAAGTAGTGTGGGCCCAAACCCAATGGTCAACCCAACTGTAGGAAATCCTCAACCCGTTTCCTATGTACTCCCATATGATGGGAAACCCATCTCTCAAGGACTTTACTTTTTTGATAGGGCCAAAAATTTAATGTTCTTTTTATTAGACTATTTTATGGCCAACTACTTCCTTCATCCAAAGCATGACAAAATAATGCATGAAGTCTACCCGAATGCTCCATCTTTCCATGACCTCTTTACCAATGTATCATTGGTTCTACTAAACTCACATACAAGCATGTATCAAGCGGTGCCAATGGTTCCCAATATGGTGGAAATTGGTGGGTATTTCATTGATCCTCCACAAAAGCTTCCAAAAGATTTGCAAGAATTCTTAGACAGCGCCAAAGACGGTGCTATTTATTTTAGCATGGGATCCAACTTAAAAAGCAAAGATTTGCCTGAAGAAAAGAAAAGAGCAATTCTTAGCGTCTTTAGCAAATTAAAACAAAAGTTCTTTGGAAATTTGAAGAAGATTTACCCGAAAAGCCTTCAAATGTAATGATTAAAAAATGGTTACCACAACAAGATATATTAGGTGAGTTATAAATTAATAGTAAATAAAAATTATCTTCTCTAGGTATCTTTATACGTATCAAATAACTATTTTAACGTTCCATCTTTTTAAACAGCTTAAAAAAATGTTTTGCAAACTCCCCTCCTTCCCTTTAGTTAGGGGTAAAAACCCCGGGTTAAAACCCCTAGGTGGAAATCGACTTTTAGACTCCACTGGAGTTTTATCGGCTACTTGCTTTTGCTTTGAGGGGCTGATCTTAACTGACTATACACTGTAATACGAACCTGTGCTGTATTTATCTACCGGGTTAGTAAAAAGTACCGCAACATTTACCAAATTTGGTATCTATGGTGTTTTGGACATACGGAATTTAATAATAATATCGGCACTGTTGCCAGATTTTCCAGTTTTGTGCAACACATATGTTTTTTAGTTTTTTAAATGGAATGCTTCTTTTATTTTTATTGCATTAAATTGAACTGATGATATTTAGTAAGTTCCTTAATTTTTAAAATTATGTTTGTATTAGTTGTTGAGGTATGATACTCTACAATTTCAGCAAAAAGTAATTTAGCACCTAAATATATCTGAAACCGCGCTAAAGCCATGTTTACAAAATTTGGTATTTAGGGGTTTTTGGCATGCCTAATTGATCAGTGATATCAGCATTGTTGTCGCATTTTATTAGAATTGCGATATTGTCATGTCTTGGTAAGTGGTAAAGATTAAATTTTAAAAATTTGGAATTTTACTAAAGTTGCAATTAAAATAAATTGGGTATTTTAATTAAATATCAAAAATATTACATGTAGCTTAAGACTGGAAAATCTGGCAACAATGACAGTATTACTGTTTAAGTCTACTTGTCCAGAAACCAAATTGCCAAAATTTATAAACGCAGCTTACGTGGTTTTAAAAATATTTGAGCGCATCTGAACTTTTTACCTAAAATGTGACGTTGTCATTGCTCGTAAAAATGGAATTTTCAAAATTTGTGGACATAGTTAATTTAGCCTGCGCTATTTAATGAAATAAAAATAAAGGGGACATTCCATTTAAAAAACGAAAAAGATACGTGTAGCACAAAACTGAAAAGTCTGGCAACGGTGCCAATATTACTAATAAATTCTTTATGCCCGATATCTTTCAGATACCAAATTTGGTAAATGTAGCTTTTGGAGTTTTAAAAATATTTAAGAGTTGCAGTACTTTTTACTAACCCAGTATCTGAGGATACCGTAATAACAGTATACATATACAAAAATATTTTTTTATTGCGAAAAAAAATTGATAAAAAGGAATTCTTGAACGTGCGAGTATAGGTGCTCGCCCACCTAGGCAACGCGTCGCGACGCGACCAAATTCACCGAAGGAGTTTATGTATTTAAATGGAACCCCGCCAATATTGGCGGAGTGTCTATATTGGCGGGCTTCCATTTAAATACATGTAAAATTCTCCGGCGAATTTTGTCGCATCGCGACGCGTAGCCTAAGTGGGCAAGCATCTTTAAGCACATTCCTGCCGAGTCAGGAAAGTAATTTTCTCCTAACGAGGGAATGACTTTTCGTCTCTTCTCGTGACAATATTATCTTTTTGAAATTCTGATTTTATTTTAGCACATCCGAATATTCAACTTTTTATAACGCACGGGGGACTTTTAAGTACCACTGAAACAATCTACCACGGTGTTCCTATTCTTGCCATACCAGTGTTTGCTGATCAACCCACAAATGCAGAGAGAGCAGTTAAAAGTGGGTACGGACTGAAACTGGAGTACCGTGATCCGAATTTCAATGAAAAAACCCTTGGGTTTTTAGTCAATGAGCTTTAACAAACTCGACGTATAGAGAAAATGCTCAGAAGAGATCAAAAATATTTCATGACAGGCCTCAGAAGCCAATAGAAACTGCTGTTTATTGGGTGGAGTACGTTATCAGGCATAATGGTGCTATGCACTTAAGAGTGGCTGGTGTTAGAATGCCTTGGTACCAATATTTTATGGTGGATGTTATAGGAGTTTTATTAATTAGTATTCTACTCGGTTTATACATTCTTAAATTGGTACTTCGAAAACTTTTTAAAAGAAACAAATTTTTAAAAATCAAAAAAGATAAATTAAAAAACTATTAGTATTATTAATATATTGTTTTTACAAATTTGGTAATAAATATTTTATTTAGTACCTAAAATAAACCCCTTGCGCTATGGATCTCAACTATTTTAATACTTATTAACTAGGTCATAAATAAATAAAAAGAATATTTGTTGGTGAAAAATGCTTAAGTTTGTACTCTCCACCCCCTCCACTTTGGTTCTGGGGTATACAACTGAGTGCTCAGAAACTATTAAGGAAGAGGGGCGGCTCGCCCCAGGCCCCCAGTTGAAAGGGTATTTTTAGAGGGTAATTATAATAGAAAAAAAGGTAAACTTTTTGGTTTTGTGGTTAGTAACTGGAATTTTAGAAGAAAAAAATGGCGTCCTGACCACAGAAAGGATATAATATAGTGAGAAAGGTCCCCGTTTGGAGGTTTTTTTTTTTTTGGATGTCAAGTTTTTTGTTACAAAGAGAAAGTAGAGAAAGAGCGGCCCCAACTTTAAGAAAGTATATCCTGTATACTGGGAGGGCCCCATTTTTTATCTCGAAATTATTTCAAAAAAAATCATTTACTGAAATGGTATGGACCCCGATTTTACTTTCTGCCCCAAGCCCCAACACCTTTAGCTACGCCGCTGCCCTTACAAACTGGTATATTGCCTGAAACAAAATAAATGAAGTCCGTAAAAAGCACGAAAAAGCAAAATACTTACCTTAGTTTGAATGGCAGATTTACCAGTGTTTGAAAAATAAAATATTAGGTACAAAAAAACAAATCAAAGAGATCTTTTAGCAAGTTAATATACCGCAAAACTGTAGGTCAAATATTTAAATTATAGAAGAAATGCAGTAAATAAAGATTAACCTATATGTTACATCCTATATGTCTAAGGCTAGATACTTTATTAAATGCTTTTGTTAATATTGAGAGAAATCTAAAGCTTTTTGTCGTATTTTTTTCTATAATCTGATATGTAGCAAATGTTTATTTCTTTATAAAATCCATTACTTTTATTAGCGATATAAAACAGGATAACAAGGTTTTTCTTTTTTTTAAGCTAATTTTATACCGGAGTGCCCGCGAGATTACTAGCCACCAAAATTTCAAAATCGCGGAACATTTATTTAAGAAAATGGCAGGCTTGCTAGTAATTCCGTGCGCACCCGGTATAATATTGATCAGAGTTGGGTCGTATTCGACTACTCAGTATTCTGAATAGTATTCAGAGTACATTTTGCCGGTATTCAAATAGTATTCGAATATATTTGTGTGTTTGATATTCGGTATTCGGCAGAATACTTTTTTGGTTAGTATTCGAGATTCTGTATTCGAATACTTTTTGAGTATCCGATGAATACTTTTTTCGAGTATTTGAATACCGGCGTACCGAGTATTTGAATACCGAAATGTGGATAGCAGTATTCGATTACCAAAATTATCATGATTGGAATACCAAAAGAGAAAAATAATAAGAAAAAATGGGGTAAGGATATTCTTTTTGCCCTCTAAAAAATTTTGGAGTGGTCAAACAATTAGGCGCGTTAATAATTTTTAAACAGTAGGATAAAACAAAATAAAACAAAACAAAAATAGGTGAGGACCTTTTCTTTTTTTTTTTTAATATTCGAACCTTCCTTTTTTCAGTATTGGAATACCGATTCCGGGTATTCGTGAATAATTTTTTCTTTTAAGAACTCAAATATTCGGTATTCGAATACTTTCTTTTCCGGTATTCGTATTCATATTCGTATTTGAATACCGATATTCAGTATTCGAACCAACTCTGATATCGATGTTATCTCCAAAACATAAAATTGTTACTTAGATACTTTTACCTTTAAACCGACCAAATTAGAATTAGTTGCTACAAACACATCGGCAGCATGATATGTGACTTATTAATTTTAAGTTCATGAGATGTTGCGGGTCAGTCTTAGAGACATATTTGTACTAAAATAATAATTATGAAAGTATTAATGGTCCGAAGGTTATAGATAAGAGCGGAAAGAAAAATAACTGTTAAATAATAAACGATAATGTTTGTAAGATAACTTAAAACCATCGAAAAATTCGGTATTTAAGTATTATCTTTATACTAATATACACTGCTAAATACACCGGGCATGTACCAACAAAAGAATTGACAACTTTTTAGAATGAATATACAGTGTGTTTATTTAAAAACTTACGGCGTCCCTTCAATCACATTAGGTATGTCTAACTTAACTATTAGTTTTGAAAGTATGGACATCCAAATGAAGTATTGAGGTAATATTAAAGTACCGTAGTGGTAAAGATATGACTTTATATTCTGGGGTTATAAAGTACTTGTCAGGAGCCTTAAAACGAGGCATCACTCAATCTTCTTTTCATTTAAGAATTTTAGTGTGGTGACCCTGGTGGTTAATGGGTTAAAAGGGCGCCGTCCAATATTTTCCATCAATAAATATCTTGACGTGTTTCGGCCATTTTTCCAAATCTCTTTTTGCAGATAATTTAAGTGGTAAGTTTTTAAATAAACACCCTGTATAAAGTGTGTTACCAATGGGAAAATTTTTTGTTTTTAACTTTTTAAAACATGTTATTAAACGCTAAACTTATGTTTTTTGGCTATTCGGCCGTCGTAGATTTTGTTTCCAAACAAACAACAAACAAAATCTACGACGACGGCCAAATAGCCCATGACGACGTAAGTTTAGCAGAAAGATGGCCGCGAAAGCCTTCCACAGTATATATTATTTAACGGTTTTACTTAACTTGACCTGTTAATTTGATGGTATTTATTTGGGTCAAATCTAGTAACTGGAATTTGATCCCTTCCTGACGACCAACCGATCTGAAAATCAAATGAAAGGGCTTGATATGTAGAATACAGCTCACTATAAAAAAATTAAATCCAAGGTGGCCATCCCCACAAAATGGCTGGTTACATGTTTTTTCCACAACTGCTTCAATATGGGCTTGATTAGTAAAATAGAGATCACTATGAAAAGATTATAATCCAAGATGGACGCCGCCACAAAATGGCTAATTAAATATTTTTCACAACTACATCAATATGGGTAACAAATGAAAGGGTTTGATCAAAGACAATTGTAGTTTTACTATAGACTCCCAGAACATTGCTAAATTTTTGGTCATCAGTTTGGACGCTGGCTTGGTTAAATTTATGAAGCGACAATTTATATGTACTGTTTACGTGTGTACTCGATGGATACCCGCTTCATAAATTCCACAAAGCGAGCGTCCAAGCTGATGACCAAAAATTTAGCATTGTTTTGGGTGTCTATAAAACTACAATTGTCTTTGGTTTGATTATTAGAATAGAGCTCACTATGAAAAAAAAAAAATAAAATCTTAAGTTGATCCCTGCCACAAAGTGTCGAAATACATATTTTCCACAACTACCTTAATATAAAATCGTTGGTTAGTTCTGGTTAATTAGAGTAAGGCATTTATTAAACTCCATAAAGTCTACGCTAAATTTTCGTTTTTATTAAAACGAAGTAATTTCAGCTTTGCCAAAGCCGGGAATTTTTCCTTTTTTCGGGGATTTTTGATACAATACACAATAACTATACAGAGCGTGCGAGGTGAAGTGACCAGAGAGACTCGTCTGGTACGTGCCACGTGGTAATCCGCATATCTAGACGCTCGTGTCGTGACCGACCACTTTGAAAAATGCCTGATACTCAAACGAAACAATTGTGATGATTAAATTTAAGTTCTGCAGCTGAATCAGAATCAGACGATATTAACGAGGATATATGACGAATTGTTGTAACTGCAACTGCCAATGGTTTGATATATTTTTCCATATACTTTTTGGTTGCACTGAATAACTTAAACTCAAATATCTCAAAAACGGTTACCCAAAGCAAGTATCTCAAAAACGGTTACCCAAAGCAAGTATACCTTTTTTGTGTAGAAGTGTTAGAAGAGGGTCACTTAGATGGTACATAGAGAGTGGTAAAAATAAACTTGCCTACTTTTAAAAAAAATTAAGTCGTATAGGTAGGTAGCGTCTTCTAGTCAACACATAAATCTAATTATCAGATATGAATATTCAATGTTACAAAACTTCCAAAATATCCAGTTTTAATAAAATATTTAAAACGTATCCAAAATTAGCAAAATAAATCAAACATATTTTTTATCTGACACCCTGTAATTTCCTGAATATCAACTTTTGGATATAGGTTTGTTTGGTAGAATATTAATATTTTAATATAATAATTCAGTGGTTTTTATGTGTACCATTAATTTGTGGTGACCTTTGTATTTAAATTAAAAATATAAAAACGTCATATTAAAATTTAAAAAAAAATGTGTAGTTTCTATATAACAGATTTTCTAAAATCAAAAATTAAGTTTGTAACAAATCCTGAACAGCTTACAAAATAATTTTCGCCCTCTAAATGACACTAATACATATTTATTTATTTTTTTGTTAAATGTATGACCGATAAGATATTTCATAAATCAAAATTTGCTAATAAAATAGAAATACTGATTAGTTCTTATATTATTTAATGTAGGCTGACAAAGTTTTGGCAGTCCGCTTTTTATTAAAAATGTTCAAATTATAAATAAGGTAAATATGTTAAGTATAATTAAGAAAGCTATAGTTTTGTTAGGTAAGGGGTAAAGTGTAATGTAGTGTATTGTAGTGAAGGACTAAAAAGTGAAAATAAGTTTAAAAAAGTTTTAAAACGTTTTGATGCCAAACGCGTTTAACGAAGTTATGTCACAAATGTGAAAAATTCAAAAAGGCTTTAACGCTTTTATTTATAAACAAATAAATTAAATTTTCGCATATTTCGGTTTTCTGTTCTCTATACTTGTTCGTAAGAGTGGTCCAAAGACTTCTTTCACAAGAATTAGCGTTTGAATAAAATATATCAAACTTCAAGACGTCAAAAATAGTTTAGTTCAGTTAAAACTAGTTATAACGAGGACTGAATGCCAAACACGTGTCCTGCATTACACTGATGATGCCAAACGGTTTTTTGACAGAAAAAGTTAAAATTATTTATAGCAGGTTTACTTTAATTATTATTTGGCGGATTTTAAAAGTTTTTATTAACCAAACCGCCGGACGGCGGCATCTACCGATAAAATTAGTATAAACCGCCGGTAAAATCAAATTAATTAAAATTTTCGGCGGTTTTCATATACTACGTAAATATAATTAATAGCCAGACGGTGGTTTTCTTTTTATTAATGAGCAAAACCGCCGGCGGTCGTTTAGCCCGTGCCTTAACAATATCTGAATTTATATAAAAGTTAAAATAAAAAACAATTTAAAAAAATTTAACAGTTAGTTAAAAAACTAAGACGTTTAGGACAAACATATGTTCATAAAAGGTTTTTTTTTCTTATTTTTTATTGTAGAATTAGCCCTTAAAGTTTGTCGAATAAATTGTGAAAGACCCTGTATACTGCAGTGGGTAATGACATAGCCCCGACTTTAGACGATTTGAGGTCGGCATCTACCGATAAAATTAGTAGAAACCGCCGGTTATATCAAATTAATTTAAATTTTTGGCGGTTTTCATATACTACGTAAATATAATTAATAGCCAGACGGTGGTTTTCTTTTTATTAATGAGCAAAACCGCCGGCGGTCGTTTAGCCCGTGCCTTAACAATATCTGAATTTATATAAAAGTTAAAATAAAAAAACAATTTAAAAAAATTTAACAGTTAGTTAAAAAACTAAGACGTTTAGGACAAACATATGTTCATAAAAGGTTTTTTTTTTCTTATTTTTTATTGTAGAATTAGCCCTTAAAGTTTGTCGAATAAATTGTGAAAGACCCTGTATACTGCAGTGGGTAATGACATAGCCCCGACTTTAGACGATTTGAGGTCGGCAGTGTTGAATTCACTCATTTGTTTCCGGGGAAATTTAATATTCCCGGGGGATCGTGAAGTAACAAAAAGAAAAGTACTAGTATAACCCTTTAAAAAGTGATCTTCAGGTGTAAAAACAAAACCAACCGCTTTAATCTAGACTTTTTATGTATGTGTAAGAAATTGTATAATTTTATTAATACCACATTTCTTCGGGGAATTTTTTTGCTCCGGGAGGGAATGTCCCCCATACCCGGGCCACCATACCAGGGGAAAATTGACTAGACTGTGTAAAGTCACTATACAGGGTGGCCCAATTGGGCGAGAAAGTTCAATATTTCTGTTATTTAGCATGATATGACAAAAAGTTTTTTTAAATAAAAGTTGTAGAGTTTTTAAACGTGTATGGCCCAAAAATATTTTGATGTATACTGAGTGTCTCAAAAAAGGTATGACTAAGAAGTTAGTTTTTTTAAATTGTAACCCCTATTTTTGTTTACAGAATCGAATTCAGCAAAACCTTTTGCATATGGTACTCGCAGGGTATTTAATTTTGGCACTCGTGGCGATGTTGCCACTCTGTTTATATTTTACTGAAACTTTCGATAAAAACACAATACCCTGAAATTAGGTTAAAATGGAAACAAATTAGTTATTAATAAAACTTAGCTAGGTGTCATAAAACTCTAAGTGCCACAGAATAAATCTCTGTAAGAAAATTAACTAAATCTTTTAAAGGGTATTTCTTATAGCATGGACAATATCTCAATATTTTAAATGCTAAATCTCGATTTTTTTAACCAAACAACCTCCATATAAGGGCACTTTTAGATTTTAGGAATAAAATACGGTGAGTTTCTTTTGCGATTCCTATACCAAAA
Organism: Listronotus bonariensis; assembly: GCA_014170235.1. NCBI lineage: Eukaryota > Metazoa > Arthropoda > Insecta > Coleoptera > Curculionidae > Listronotus > Listronotus bonariensis. Next base: position 95,916 of record JACEGR010000558.1, read on the forward strand.
ATGTAAGGTTTTTAGATATTTAAGTTTTTGAAGAATTCATGGCAAGTATTTTTTGATAAAGAAGAACTTTAGTATTTTAAATGGAACACCCAGTATATTTGTCAATATTCTTAAAAATGTATCCTTTCCCTTTAAAAAATGTAACATAAACTATGGTTATTTTCAGAAATAAAACATTTATTGAGCTCTAAAAAATTTATGGCATGGCAAATAAGAATATTATTTAACAATAAAAATTTGCTTTATCTAACGTTACAAAGAAGCGACAACAAAGATATAGGACAGTTTTTTGTAGGTCGATAAATGACTTCTTTTTGAAAAAATCATAGCTTATGTTACATTTTTTAAAGGAGGAAGATGAAATTTTAAGAATATTAACAAATATACTGGGTGTTCCATTGAAAACAACAAAGTTTCCTTTTATCAAAAAAATTACTGGTTTTTTTGTCATGAATTATTCAAAAATATTAAATATATTAAAAATCTTACATTTTTGGTATAGGAATCACCGTAGAAACTTACCTTTCTTTTATTCCTAAAATCTAAAAATAACTAAATGTACAGGGTGTTTCATTTTAAAAATGTTGATTTAATGTTTGTGTGTGTTGTTGTGATCTTGGCAATGATATATGAATTATCCTGTATGAGATCTAGTGAATTTTCTTTAAGGGATTTTTTCTGTTGTCCTTAGTGTTTTAAAACATCTAACACAGAATTTTTTTTCTTTTTTACCTAATATTTGGGTGTCCTGTTTTTACGAAAGTTTTAGTAAATTATGAATAGGATGGCAACATTGCCACTTATGCGAAAATAAAATAGCGTACTATATGCAAAATTTTATGCTGAATCCGATTCTGTAAACAAAAATTGTTGTCACATTTTAAAGAATCTAGCTTTTTAGCAATAACTTTTGTCGGGACACTCTGTATACATTGAAATATTTTTGGGACAGACACGTTTGAAAACCCTACAACTTTTATAAAAAAATTGTCATATCTCTTTACACAACAGAAATATTGGACTTTCTCGGATATAAACTGTAAATGTTCGGCATTGGTGTTGACACTTTTCTCATTTAATATCACGGCCAAAAAGTTTCAGGCGAAGCTAAAAAATAACCAATATGGCTATATCATAACATAACCCCATTTTTTATTGCTTCTTCTAAAACCTAGATGTATCTACCTGCTTGTATTTAAACGATAAACAGCAGCAGGCCCGTATGCGTGAAAAAATAACTTTGACAAAAAAGTGGAAGCAAAAAAAAAAAGGGTTTACACCTTTCAAGAACTATCTTTACCTTACAAAACACATGTTGTATTTTGCTTTGACTTTTTTAGCTTACATTTGCGCCCTATCAGATTTAGCGTTAAAGAGGTTGCTTCACGAATTCACGCTTGCCTAAAATCGACAGATATCAATGCTATCAAATTTTAAGTTTTTTTTTAAATTAAATATAGTCTTGACCAATATCTTTTAAACAATCCATGCGCGAAACTTTTATTTACATACCATACAGGGTGTCCAACCAGGAACTGCCGCGATCGATTTTTCGAAAAGTACGCTTTCAAAAAATTTTGAAATTTTGGTAACATTATAAAGTCAGTGGGGGACATACAACTAAAATATTTTGACAGCTCTACCCCTTCTGGTTATACCGGAAGTTAATGTCAACTTCCTTATTTTAAATGGAACATCCTATATATTATTAACTTTTTAGATTCTGCGTATAATTCTAAACATAGTTTACGTATAATGTTCTATGCCCAAGTCCAACCATTTTTGACTTGTCTTAAATGTTATGTCAAAAATGACGTTTGCAAGCCATTACATAACCATCAATTTCTTCTAAAGAAAAGACTTTAATATGAGTTGGGGTTGGGTTCCTTATAAAAAAGAACTTCTTTAGGAGACTTTATTGATATTTTTACAATTATTAAATACAGAGTGGTCAAAAATAATCGTGGAAAATCAACCCCTATCTTTTATTACCTTATCCTATTAGGCATTAAAATAAGAGTAAGTTTGTATATGATTTCTATTTCAAAAAATTTATAGTTTTTGAAATTTTAAAGAATTAAATTTATCTCTTTCTAACATAGGGGGTTGCCAATCCTCCTGATTTGGGCGGAGTCTCCCGCTTCTTTCTGACATGTCTCCCGCCTCCCGGCAAAATAGCAAAACTCCCGCTTTCAAACATTACCCACTAGCAGATTAAAATTTAAAAAATGTAATTATAAAAAGTCACTAAACTATGTAATAATTTATTATAAACAATCTGACAACAGTTCTGTAAATCACCGGCGCGACACATCAGCTGATCGGTTTTAAAACGGAACCACGTGTTTATTTATTGCCTTGCTTTTAGGCGGTTCGGGGACGCAAGGAAGGGCACTCCACGGAGAAAAGTTGGCAAGACTGGGTAAAATCAAAGCTGATGATCAACTTACAGTGGCGTCTAGAATTTGCGCATTTCATTTTGCATTGTTTTGGAAGTGATATTTGTTGAAAGATGTAATTCTAAATGTTTTTATTTTAAAGTAAAAGAATTTACAACTAAATAATAATCAAAATTGTTGTGTAAACGGGTGTTCTAATAATACAATAAACTGTATATCTCCGGCACTGAACAACATGGCCGAAAAATGGGAGATGTGACGTCATAACACGTCAAAGCAGCTGGCCGAATGTCGCACCTATATAGACCGACTTTGATTGCCTAATAGCTTTAATACGCGGCGCGGCGCTTGGTATTATTCGGGCGGCAGTGTTTGTATTGTTCATGAATATAGGAAAGTAATTAAATTTCTAGATTTACGGTGAAATGCCAAATGCGTGGCAAAAACTTTTTTTTTTTTAACTCCGTGACAATGACCTCCCGCTTTTGGTTTTAAAAATGGCAACCCTATTCTAACAATGCATTTAAGTACGGGTAGGTACAGGGTAGGTAGTTGGCTGTGACACTGCATTTTGTTTAAACGCCAACTAGAAGCAAAACTAAGCCGTATTTATATGCATTGTTAGAATATATAAATATTAAATTAGTAATATTTCGAAAACTATAAATTTTTGAAATAGATATCCTTATACAAACTTATCTTTATTTTTGATGTTTAATAGAATAAGGTAAAAAGAGATGGGGGTTTTCATTTAAAAAAATTGACTTTTAAGGTTTTTGTCGTGATGATTTTTAACGATTATTTGTATTTATTAATTGTGAAAATATCAATACAGTCTGCTAAATTAGTTATTTCTCTACGAGAAAGCCAACCTTAACTTATATTAAAGGCTTTTGTTTAGAAGAAATTGATGGTTATGTAATGGGTTGCAAGCGTAATTTTTGACATAAAATTTAAAATAAGTCAAAAAATTAGGTATGGAACATTATACATAAATTATGTTTAGAATTTAGGGCAGAATCTAAAAAATAAATAATATATAGGGTGTTCCATTTAAAATAAGGAAGTTGACATTAACTTCCGGTATAACCGGAAGTGGTAGAGCTGTCAAAATATTTTAGTTGTATGTCCCCCACTGACTTTATATTGTTATCAAAATTTTCAAATGTTCTAAACCTGACCTTTCGATAAATCGATCGCGGGAGTTCCCGGTGGGACACCCTGTAATTTAAAAATGGAAAGTTTTAATTCGCTAAGCAGATGAGTAAAAGTCACTTCCTATTCAGATCTCGTACCATTACAATTTACTAAAATTATTCGGACATTTCATGAACCTATGAATATAAACTTTGGTATTTGAGTTCATTTGTCCCAGAGGCTCCGGAAATAATAAAATAATCCTAAATTTGGTCCCTAAATTTGAATTTAATGGCATATTGGCCTATTATTTTCTTCCACAACCTATACCTACTAATACTTTCTTGATGAAATGGTGACGGACAAAAAATTGTTGATAGCAATTATTTACATATGTCGCATTATAGTCGCATTCCATTCTGTCAATGCAAAAGAAATGCATGGAAACAGCAATGTCAAATTTTGCTGTTTAAATTTTAATGACTAAATCTATCAGTATTCCTTCATAAAGCCAAATGGAAATGGAGCTTTATCCCAGTCTGTCAATGTCAAATGTTTCGGAGTGTCGGATATCGGATTGGGGAAATGCGTCACTTTCTTGTCAGACAAGTCTACCACAATGTTTTACATGAAATTTTTAAAAATTGTGCCCAAAATCATAAGTGTGAGAGTCACGAAACCATAAGACCCATGGACATGTTTTGGGTATTGGATTGGGCGGGTTTCGTAACTGTAACCCATACGATTTTCGGCACAATGTTTAAAAATTACATGTAAAACATTGTGGTAAACTTGTCCGAAAAAAGTGACGCTTTTGTCCAGTCCGATACCATAAACATTAGACATTGACGGGCTGAGCTAAAGCGCCGCTTCCATATATGGCGGTATGAATATTCCTGGTAGACTCGTCACAAAGAACCCTTCTAAAAATGATTTAAAAGTGTTATTATCATGAAGTCAATTTCATTACTGACCCAGAGACTATTTTTGGTTTAACTTTCAATATGGTATGGACTGTTGCATATTACGTTCCTACCGTCACTCTGCCTAATGGTAGGTTTACATTTGACATTTATTGCATGATATTTATGTCAAACAGAAATGTAAACAATAAAACAAATTTATCAGACAAAAATTTTTGACCGTTTACATTAGCCATAATTGTCTGTCTGACATAAATATCATGCAATAAATGTCAGATGTAAACCTACCATAATATTTTATTTATATTTTTACAGTTTAAAGGTGCAATAAACATGAAGTTAAAAATGATTTTATCACTGTTGCTCCTAACACAATGGTCGTTTATACCTCATACGGATGGTGCCAGAATACTGGGTGTTTTCCCAATGCCAGCAAATAGCCATTATATTTTAGGTGTAAAACTAATGAAAGGTTTAGCAGAAGCAGGTCATGATATAACATTTATTACTCCGTATAAAACACAGGATATACCGAAAAATGGAACCTGGAAGGATGTGCATTTAAAACACCTGGAAAAAAGCTTCCGAGGTAATGATAAAAACATATTGCTTTCAAATCTTACAATGATATATGGTGTCATCTGGTGCCAATATTGTGGCATGTAAAACATTTAAAAAGTAGAGTAATTAAGTAATATAAATTTAAATTTAATATCAGCAAAAGATATACGTGTCCAAGATAAGGAGGGTGAGTATGGGCATCTTGGAAATGGTAAGAGATACGAAGTCGGTTAAATAAGAATAAAGTTGAGGTTTTATGTGCCTAATATTATTCTGTTTAAAAAGTTTTAAAATTCCGAGTATTTCCGAAGATATCCGGAAAACCCGAAAAATAAGAAATTTGTTTTATTTTTTTCCTGGTCTTATTTGACATCGGATTTTAAAATAAATTGCACTTTTGCATTGCAACTTTTTCTGCTCGACCCAATGGTAGTATTTTATTTGAACTGCGGCGTTTTGTTTTTGTAGGACCATCATCAAATTTATTTTTTAAATATGATCCTGATATTCTGATATTAAAATTTAAAGGCCGATTTTAATACAAATTCAATGATATATCACATGTTAAGGTTTAATCCCAATGCGGACCTGTATTTTTAGAAATTTAATAAAAATTATTATACCTATCTTTTAGGTTATTCAATTACTTTAATAAACCAAGTATAATTTAACGAAAACCCCGAACATTACTAACTCACATTTTTAAAATACGGTTCTAATATTTTAATATCGAAATTTTAAAGCCAATTTTATTTCAAATTCACATTATGGTTTAACTGTAAAACGGCCCTGTATTTTTCAGAATTCGGTAAAAATAGTAAGCTTTACATTTTAAAACAATACATTAGTTAAGTAAAAAATAATAACCTAAAAATGCACGAATAATAAATGATTAAATAAATAATTTACATTTAAAATAACAATTTTTATACGAAACTGTTTTTAGCTCTTTCTACTTAGGTAAGTCTAACAACCATAAAACATCTTTAAATATGATATTAAAGTATCAGGACCGTATTTAAATAACGTAGAGTAAGTAATGTTGGGGGTTTTCGTTGAGCAATTATGCTTTTTTCGCCTTAGGCTGCAGTACCACCTCGGAGGGCGATCGTCGGACCCGGGTCCGACGATCGCCCTCCGAGGTGGTACTGCAGCCTAAGGCGAAAAAAGCATAATTGCTCAACGAAAACCCCCAACATTACTTACTCTACGTTATTTAAATACGGTCCTGATACTTTAATATCATATTTAAAGATGTTTTATGGTTGTTAGACTTACCTAAGTAGAAAGAGCTAAAAAACAGTTTCGTATAAAAATTGTTATTTTAAATGTAAATTATTTATTTAATCATTTATTATTCGTGCATTTTTTGGTTGTTATTTTTTACTTTAATCATCGTATTGTTTTAAAATGTAAAGCTTACTATTTTTACCGAATTCTGAAAAATGATAGACGTTTTACAGTTAAACCATAATGTGAATTTGAAAGGAAATTGGCTTTAAAATTTCGATATTAAAATATTAGAACCGTATTTCTAAAATGTGAGTTATAAATGTTCCGGGGTTTTCGTTAAATTATACTTCGGTTTATTAAAGTAATTGAATAACCTAAAAAAGATAGGTATAATAATTTTTATTAAATTTCTAAAAATACATGGTCCAGCATTGGGGATTAAACCTTAACATGTGATATATCATTGAATTTAGTATTAAAATCGGCCTTTAAATTTTAATATCAGAATATCTGGATGACTCATTTAAAAATAAATTTGATGATGGTCCTACAAAAACAAAACGCCGCAGTTCAAATAAGAATACTACCATTGGATAGAGCAGAAAAAGTGGCAATACAAAAGTGCAATTTATTTTAAAATCCGATTTTAAATAAAACCAGGAAAAAATAAAACAAATTTCTAATTTTTCTCTTTTTTTCGGATATTTCCGGAAATACTTGGAAGTTTAAAACTTTCTAAACGGCATATTATTAGGCACATAAAACCTCAACTTTGTTCTCATTTAACCGACTTCGTATTCCTTACCATTTCCAAGATGCCCATACTGGCCCTCATTATCTTGGACACGTTGTATATTATGTTTGGAACAAACAAACTGATTATTTATACATAAAGAATTAGGGTTATTAAAAAAATAGCTTAAAAAATTGAAGTTAGCGGGTAACGATGACGTTAAGTTTGTTACTATAAGAATTCTGGTTAGTCCGGTACGGACTACCCTTAGTTTGTACCATACCATTTGTGAATCCTAAAAATATTTCCTGTAGTTTATTTGTAAACGCTGAAAATATTTTCTATAGTTCATTGGTCACATGTTTCAGAAGCAAGTGCCCATATGTTAATAAGTACCATAAAGTAAAATGCTTCTGAATACCGTTTGGGTGACAATATCATAAAAATGTAATATAAATACTTTTCTTTAAAGATTATTTACCCTAAAACCATAATAATATAACTATGTGTTACAGAAGTCGATTTGTAGTGGCACTGAACATGAAATTTAAATTAAGCATACCTATGTACAGGCTGTTCGGTTATATTTTAAACGGGGTCTACACGCTTTATTGTTTGAGATAGAAAACTATTTTAAATACAAAAGTTTTTGTGTTTTTTAAGAACCGCCAGGATTTGCCAAAAAATAAACAAATGACAATCGCAAAGTAAACAAATGAGAATGGACGTTGTTATTTTAAATGGATGGCACACCATGTATATTTTAAGTTCATTAAAAAGGGTATATTTTTCTGTTTTTAAAAATATATACTTTGTTTATTTTTGGACCACCTGTTATCGCAGCAAAATTACTCTAAATCCTGAAAAAATAAGCCGCTCTGATTCATAGGCAATTTAACATGAGCGGCTTTGGTTTCATTTGTTTCTCTAAATATGGACTTTCTGGTAATTTTTTTGTTTAAATGACCACATTGTCTGAAATAATAAATAATTTAATGTAAAAAAAATGGAGCTCCTTGTTTTTTGTCATTATTTTTTTACTTAAACAACTTAAAGTAGTTCTTTTACACTTTATTAACAATAAGTGGTACTACCGTTGCATATTCATACATGATGATTATGTCCGCGTATTCCTCATGGGAATAAAATACCTGCATGATTTAAACATAAGTTATGCGAAAAAATAAATTAACCAACAGCTGTCAATGATAACAATTTACGAAAAAACAATCATTATTACAACTTAAGGTGCTAATTATTAAATTAACTATGCAAACTAGTCGCAAAAATGTAATTTCATTACTTTAGAATTTCTGTCTTCGCAACCTTAAACCCAAATAATTCAAGAACCGTTAGGAATTCGGAAAAAGTGAATACGATCATTTTTGCTTATAGTCATAGAATTCACATCCTACGTATCTTAGATACTTAGGATGTAAAGTAATAATAGGCTGATTAGTGGTTTCGATCTCACATAATAATAACATTAATGTTTATTATTTACACAATTTGTTACCCTAATTTGCAAACCTCGTATTTCAATAATCGAAAATTTATAAGAAAAATATTTTTTAGCCTATGTTTGGAATATTAATATGCTTTTCATTGTTATTTAAAAGGTATATTATTCTGTCTGGAGGTATGAGGTTTTCTGTTAACATTCTTTCATTGTCAAGTTAGTGGATGATGCGAAAATCTCGATTTCAATAAATTCTGTAAGTTACGAGGTTTGCGAATTAGAGTAACGACATGTTGTTTGTAGAAAGTATTAAAAATGCGAACTTTTATGAGGTCGACAGCAAGCGTTTTGGAGTAATGAGAATGATATCATATCAAGATATTATGACGCATTGGGTCAACGAAACTCTGTATCATCCTGACGTCCGGGCACTGATGACTCCGGATACCAAATTTGATGCAGTTGTCATGGAACAGTTTATGAATTGTGCACACAAATATTTTGCCCATTATTTCCAATGTCCGCTTATTTTAATGTCAAGTGTAGGTAAGTTAATAGTAATAAATAATAACATCAACAAGAACCGGTTTTTGCATGGATATACGTATATAAAGAGATCGATAAATAAGATCATAGGGAATTGTAGTGTGAAACCAATTGAATGACTACCCGAGCAAAATATTTATCTCTTATAAGAGAAACGAAACGTCCCTTGAATTTAAGATTTAATAAACATATCACACAGAGAGGGGCGTTTGGTCCAAACAGCACATTATTAAGTAGTCTGAAGCATGGCACAAAGACCCCATCGAAAAAAGCGGAAAGGGTATTAAAGAAATCCTAATATTTTTAGTAATCCAAGTACGAAAACAAATACTATTTGGATTCAATTAGATTAGATTAGCTTAGGGGTATTGTCTTCTACCACTGCAGCCTGTACAGGTTTATTGTCTTTTAAATCAGACTCCACAAGCTGGCTTCTTTGTAAATCTTGCCGCTTTGGATTTGTCCTCACTCAGTCTTGAAAATTGCAAACGACAAAAACAAACAAAGTGTTCTGTTGTTTCTTCTTATTTCTGGCCGAACCTGCAAAGGTGTTCTTCTGCCAGGCATTTTTGTGGTGTTTTTTCAATGTGTAATGACCTGTAAGTTGACTCACTATAATTTTAATTGCCTTCCGGCTGTAACTCAGAACGTAAATTCTGGTGTGTATGCTTATATGTTTTTTTTCAATTGCCGCTGTCCTGGTTTTCTGATTCAATCATGAAACCCCTTATAATCCATGATCTAATAGATGATCTACTTAACATGACGAAATATCACAGTTGAGCTCCGGGCCTTTCATTGGCCATATCAGCACCCTTCTATGTCGATTTATTTACTTCTTTATTATCTTAGTGACTGCCATGCCCTGGTACTCAAGCTATTCTCAGCTTGTTGGACAGACACACCTCTTCCATGACAAATATTCAGTCCTGCACCAACTTGGAGTTGAACCTACAGAAACTGATCGCTACCAGCACCATCCTTCGCCGGCCCATTTGCTTCTTCATTGCCTTGGTGACCCTCATACCCTGGTACCCAGAAAATGGTCGGCTTGCTGGACAGACACACCTCTTCCATGGCAACTATACAGTCTTGCACCAGCATGTCCCCTTAAATTACTACAGTTTTGAGTAAAAGAAAATTTGGTATAAAATTTATAGTAAAGGTATACTAGCTAATAAACTTTATACAATAGATTTATCCATATATCTCCTTTTAGTGACTTCCCTAGCATATTGTTCTATGACTGTAGTTTTCGCCTGAAACACTGTGGGGCAGGGATGGTCTAACCAATGGCATATTATTTTGGGCACGTCACTGGTTACAAAATTTGATATGTACTACGAAAAAATTGTAAAGTGGGTTTTTATTATTACTATTTTTTCGAAAATCACAAAGTCAAAATTATTTGATGGCACGTCTATCACCTTATTAAACATTTTTTTAGAAAAAAGTGACACGATGATACGTAAAGGTTCGCCATCCCTACTGTAGGGTAATGTCCGAGACCCATGCTTATTTCCGGTTGGAATTTTCTTCCTATATACCAGCTCCTCTTTACTTTTTATACTCGTTGGCGCCCATTAATAAAGCGCACTAATAGTAAATTCCTAAATAAAGCAGATTTCGGATGTTTTAGTCTTTATGCGGTACTTCTAGTTTAAAAGAAGGTGGTTTCAACCATGAATATTTTCAAAACACTTCGCTGATTTAAATGATACATCTTGTAAATTTCCTAAAAATAGATTTTACATGCAATTCTAAACAAATACATATATACAACATGCTTTACATATCTTACTTAGTTTTCGAGAAGATGGCGTTCAATAATGCCTTGGTAATCGCAAATTTTATCGATTTGCTAAAAAACAAATGATGCTAGGAAAAGACTAGTGCGAGTTGCCAAACTTATTTATTGAAAGTTGATAAATGTATGGCACATGTATTTGTTTAGAATTGCCTGCGGAATAAATTTCTGGTAAAATATACAGAGTGCATCATTTAAAACAGCGAAGTTGATAGAACTTCTGGTGAAACCAGATAAGCGACATGAAAGTTTATACACCATTCTCTTTAACCATACATACCACTAAGATTTCAAAATCGTTTAACACTTCTCAAGAAAATGGCAGGCTAGTAATTTTGTGGGCACCTGGTATAAGGTAGATAAAAAAATAATAATAAAGTGTTTTTGACATTTTTCTTGTGTTAAAAGGTTAGACCAGGGATATGCAATTGAGTGAATTTTTTTCCTAAAAACTAAGCAAAAAAAAAAATGAAAGACAAAGACATTTCTGTGTCAGACATTTCTTTTACAAAAGTTCCCAGCATTTTCGTATATCAAAAAATATCTATAGCATCCTGCATATTAAAATAATGTTAAACATTTATTTGATAGATCCATGTATTGCTTACCCCTTATATGGCAAACACAAAATATATTATGTTTTTGGACCGTATAGACCCCAGAATACGACCAAAGCGATTCCAATACCGGATCAACTTAACGTATACCCAAGTCAATACTCTGTATTTCGATTGTAAGACTAACATGTATTTTTTCTATTTATAGGCCCACTACCATGGGTAAACAACATCGTTGGAAATCCATATCCACCAGCAACAATACCACATTTCTTTAATAACGATCTTATTTTTCAAGAAATGACCTTCATCCAAAGAATCTACAACTTATTTTATAACATTGGCGACTACATCTTTGAATACGGTTACTCCCAACCTCTACATAACAAACTATTACAACAAGCCGTTCCAGGAGCACCATCTGTCAGTGAACTTAACGATTATGTTTCACTAGTGCTACTTAACGGACATGTTAGCTTGTTAGATTCAGTCCCTTTGGTACCCATTATGGTAGAAATCGGCGGGTACCACATTGATTCTCCATCACCACTTCCACATGACTTGAAGGAGTTTATTAATGGTGCAAAAGATGGTATTATCTATTTTAGCATGGGTAGTAACCTAAAAGCCAAGATATGTCCGAGGATAGAAGGAAAACATTTTTAAATGTTTTTGGAAAATTAAAGCAAAAAGTTATTTGGAAATTTGAAGATGAGCACCTACCCGGGAAACCAGAAAATGTTTTAATCAAAAATGGTTGCCACAAAATGATATTTTAGGTAAATCGGGCTTTAATAGTACATTACATACCGAGGTGAAAAGTGTTTTAGTACACAGGCTTAAATGGCTTACAGAGGCGCGGAACGCCGAGGTGTACCGTTTCTCGAGACTGAAATGAAACTTTTACCGAGGTTGTATACTATTTTATTTACAACCTTTTTAAAATTTTCATTAAATTTATTTTTTAATTAAAAATGTATCAACCCAACAAAATGATTTTTAATTTGTCAACGTAACGGTAGGAAAGTTAACTTTCATCCCGTGAGCCGAAAGTAGAAGTAAGAAAATATCACTTTCAAACTAAAAATACTGCCAGTAAACTTGTAAAAGTCGATTATTGTGTCTGTAGTTTAAATCTAAATAACCAAGAACTAACGTTTTGTGACTTTATATAAAATTTCTCGGAAGGCTGACTGCTAACTATTATTTGTTTTATTTAGGTGGTTGACAATGATGGCTAATATTTTTTTCTGAAATTTAATGCTTTGTATTCAAAAGTGCTTGTTTTTAGCCAAGATACAAACCAAAAATCCGGTAACTTTTGTAAATATGGAAAAGATTTTCGCCATTTTGGATCTAGATAACCATTTTCATTAGCTAATTGACCGCGAATCCTGTGTTAACTTACCAAGAAATTTAAATAAAAACAACGCAGTAGATTTTATTGTAGCACTACCGAAATTTATTAAATATATTCTTCTAGAGCGTGTCTTCGGAAGGTCTTACCAAATGGAAAACTATTTTATTATTAACTTTACGAAAAAAGTGTCTCTTTATAAAAAGTCCTGTTTGATGAGAAAATACATTTTCACAAAAATATTTGAAGGTTAATTGTACAGAGTGGCCTAAAAATGACTTGTTTCCAAATTAAAATAAGGGTTATTTCCTAACTGCGGTACCAAACTTTAAAGGGCGTTAATTATTTTTTTAAAGTCTGTTTTTTAAACTATCAAATACAAAAATGTACTACACCAAAAGTTGTATTTTTAGTTGCTTAATAGGAAAAAATAAAAACTACATAAAAGCCAGTGGCGTACATTTTTCCCTTAATAATATTGGCTGTTGTGCCCACTGTACGCCCCTGGCTTTTATGTAGTTTTTATATTGTTTTTTCTATAAAGCAGCAAAAAATATAACGTTTTAGTGTAATACATTTTTTGTATCTGGCTTCTGTATTTAAGATATTTTAAAAAACAGACTTTAAAAAAATTATTAATTAACGCCCTGTATCTGAGAAACGAAGCAACTCCGGACATATGTTTATAAAAACTTTTCTTTATAAAAGGACATAAGAAATCACCCTTTAAAGTTTGGTACCGTAGTTAGGAAATAACCCTTATTTTAATTTGGAAACAAATAATTTTTAAGCCACGCTGTACATCCAACCTTCAAATATTTTTGTGGAAATGCATTTTCTCATTAAGCAGGACTTTTTATAAAAGATACTTTTTTTTATAAATGTTATAATAAAAAAGTTTCCCATTTAATAAGAACTTCCGGAGACCCGCTGTATATTAATTTGGCGGATTAATTTATTGTATTGTGGTTCATTAGATACAGAGCATAATAATTTTAAACCTCACAAATTTCATTTTTGTTTTAGCTCATCCAAATGTAAAATTGTTTATCACACATGGTGGGTTCCTCAGTACGACTGAAACAATTTACCACGGTGTACCACTTCTTGCAATACCAGTGTTCGCCGACCAATATATGAATGCAAACAAAGCAGTTCAAAAGGGCTACGGGCTAAAACTTCAATACAGTGATGAAAATTTCAATGAACCAACCTTATTCGGCCTTATTCAAGAGCTTTTAAATAATCCCAAATACCAGAAAAAGCCAAAGAATATTCCAACATTTTCCACGATAGACCTTTAAAGCCAATGGAAAATGCTGTTTACTGGACAGAATATATTATAAGACACAATGGTACGAAACATTTAAGAGTGGAGGGCGCAAAATTACCTTTATATAAATATTTAATGCTTGATGTATTGGCTGTATTTTTAACAGCTATTTTTGCAGTTTTCTATGCCTTCAGATATATTTTTTCAAAATATTTTGTCGACCGAAGGCCGCTAAAAACAAAATAAATCAAAATTGTTGTAATTGAGTTTAAATTAGGAATGTTAATTTTATAAAATAAAGTGCTTTTTTAACACGCTTTTATTAACTTGGGTTGTAACTATCTATCTATCTATCTATCTATCTATCTATCTATCTATCTATGTAACGGAATCTTTGAGCCTAATTTTTACCAACTTCCAACTATTCGATTTCTTTGAAACTTTGCACACGTATTAAGGACCCATGACAATGCAATAATCTGCAAACAGTATCCCGTTATCCTGGTTAGGATCGCCAGGATAAAAAAATTCCTTTATATTATAAAAACAACACCTGTGTTGCCATCTTTTGGTAACATCCCAAACTTTTCTCAGGAACTAAAGCTACTCTTGACAAAATGGCGAAGGAATTTTTTAGTGAATAAACTGGAGCATTTTTACATACATACATACATACATGCATATCGAACTAAAAAATGAAAAATAAATAATAGTTTAAAAAACTAAAAAACACGCTTTTATATGCAACCGAACTAAAAATTAGAAAATAATTTTTCATTAAAAAATTGTCACTTCAGAGTAAAAACGTGGGGTGCATTTTACTATTTTTTCATAACTTTTCCCTCATAGATATTGGCAAATATAATAATTATAACATTTAATATATTAAGCACCCCACGCTTTTTACTCTGAAGTGACAATATTTTTTTAATGAAAAATTATTTTCTAATTTTTAGTTCGGTTGCATATAAAAGCGTGTTTTTTAGTTTTTTTAAACTATTATTTATTATAACTGTCTATATAATAATATTTTACAACACGTGGTTGTCTATAATGGTGTGCTTATAGTCTTTTAGTCTAATAATGTTTCAAGACATGATCAATGAACAAACTGATAGAAGTGAAAATGATTCGATTCTATTCTATTTTTTATTCTTGGCTCTGGTCCCTTCTGGTCCAATTCGCTAGCTCTCTCCCTTCCGTACTATGCTTTTCAGGGCTTTGTCGCCGGAAAATCTGGATAATCGAGCTCGTAGCTCCCAGAAATTCAAAAAATAAAATAAAAAATAATTCTATAATTTGATGCAATGCATAAATTGACAGCTGTCCAAGTCCAAGAACTGCTACTGGTGTTACGTATAACCTTCACTGTCACTACTGACAGTTCTCATAGCACGCCCATCTATTTCCCGCCATTTGAGAAATACGTCGTGTTTACTACTAAACAGGCAAAGTTGGGTCGTCTTCGAATACTCTGTATTCTGAGTAGTATTCAGAATACATTTTGCCGGTATTCAAATAGTATTCAAATACATTTGTGTGTTTGGTATTCGGTATTCGGCAGAATACTTTTTTGGTTAGTATTCGGGATTCTGAATTCGAATACTTTTAAAGTATTCGACGAATACTTTTGTTGAGTATTCGAATACCGGAACGTGCAAGCAGTATTCGAATACCAAAATTGTGTAGGGAAAAATGAGGCAAGGACCTTTTTTTTGCTTCTGAAATTTTGAGTTTAGATTTTTTTCTCCAGTATTCGAATATCAATATAATATTTCGGTATTCGAATACTTTCTTTTTCCAGTAAACGTAAACGTAACTAATAAATAGATAACTAGATTGAAAAAGCATCTTTTTTCCGGAGCTAGGCGATGTGAGCGAAGATTCCTATAGACTGATGTTTTTCGTTTAATATTTCCTAAATGGCGGAAAAAAAGGCGTTTGCCGCGGGGGAGGGGGGACGTGTCAGTACCGAAGGAAACCGCTTATGCGCAATATGCGCAATATCAGTAGCAGTTGGTTAGATTACCGTCAATTTATATATATCATCGATTTTAACATATGATTTGGATTTTCTGGGAGTTACAAAGCTTGATTATCCAGATTTTCCTTGCTTTTCGGTTACTGTTACACTATGATGGATATAAGCTGTTGATTATTTTTAAGGACTATCCCACGAAAATACCTGTGTAGTATGTTAAAATTACTTATTTGTAAAAACATGCAAAAAAAATTAAAGTAAATTAAGAACTTTGAAGAAGCCCATCATGTAGAAGCAAAACGTCATTTAAACTTCTTCAACACTTCCAACACAAAAACAAGTTTGAAATTTAAATTTAGCGAGTCAAAATCCATAGGAATACACTCTTAAGGTGAATTTATACAAATAAATAATATAAAAATAAAAATACCATAAGAAATAAGATAAGGTTTAAGAATAACCCCATTTATACAAACCAAATAAAATAAAAATAAGAAATAAGAAGTGACCAATAAGAAGTCACGTTTAGTCTGTCTCTCTGTCAAATATTTAAAAGCACATGCGCAGTTGCAATTTCACATAAAAATAACATAATAAGTTAAAAGTTGGTCATCTTCAAGGTTATTTCTTATTTTTATTTTATGTTATGTGTCTGTATAAATGCCTAATGGGAAAAATGTATAGTTAACTCTTATTTTATTTTTATATTATTTTTATTCTTATGTTTTTTGTCTGTATAAATTCACCTTAAAAGTCCGTGGACACTGATCGGCCACGAAACAGCCCTGGCTCCCAGACTAATGAGAGAAATGAACCATCATGCAGTGCGCAAACTTTAATAATTGATTTGTTGCATATTAATTAATGTTTCAAAGTTATAAATCAATGTTAAACATCAAGAAGTTTGTAACGTGCGGGAGTTTGATAGTTTTGAAACTTAATACTTTGAACGACTCATGTTTAATTACTCCAATAATACAACTCTCTTGCAAGAAGTTTTAATTAAAGTAGTTTGTAATAACCCACTTAAATTGGTTACGTATTCAAATTTCCTAAAGGCTTCTCTACAATGGAAGTCTCGTAATCATAAGACATAACATAATACGAATATATGGGCTCGACAGGAGAACAGGAGATCTTGGGTGTGAGAGAAATAATGTTCGTAACTTTAAGAAGTGCATTATGCTAAGCAAAAAAGTTTATAATAAATTTTATCTGAAAATCAATAGTTTTGGAGAAAATTGAGTCGCAAATAATTAAAATTTCCCAAACATTTGGCAACGTTGAAACATAACAGTGATGCGAGCGCACAAGGATAGCAACTGACTCATCAAATTGTTATATTTTAAAAAATGACAGGACTTACCGATACATGGCAATACATATCACCAATATTTACCATTATCATTCACTTATTATTTAAAACAATGCGATGCAACAGAAAAAGGAAAAAACACAACATTCGTAAATCTCTTAAAGTGTGCGGGTGTATTTTCGACCAGAATCCCCTTGTCTACCTTCCCTAGAAAAAGTGTCTGGTCAGATAAGGAAAAGTACATAGTACGGCCTAAAATATGTCGGAAACGGAAGAGAGATTGCATCCTGTTTTTTAATCGCACGTGTTGACAACGACCTAAAAAGGTTATGAGTGAAAACTTGAAAATAAAAAAAAGGGTTTAAAAAAACCGGCAATACTACAATACTTTTTGCAGCATTCAAAAGGACATTTAGGTAAATAGATTCCTTTTTTGAAACAGACGGAAGCCATAATAATATTGTTTAGAGCCGTAGGTATATTCGTAACAACATAAAGACTTTTGCGAGGGAAATTCTTCAGTTCTGTCACTTCCAAGTGATTATTATTACTTTACAGATTCAAATTTTAAAAGAACACAAAGTGGTCAATTTTTAAAAGTTTAGCTTTTTATCGTGTTTTACATAATACACAGAACAATAAAAGAAAGTAATAATCAATCAAAATTAAAACAAACAAAATTTTATAAATAATTTCCAAAATAAATTATTAAACAAATTAAATAGGCCCATAAGCAAATTTTTATCAACACTTATATCACTTAAGCCATTTTTTGTTGTTAATACGGTTCAAAACATTTTAAAAACATTAATCAATTTTAGGCGTTCAACCAATTATAACCGCGTTAATAATTGGTGACAACTTTGACGTATATTACATTGTTTAAACGTCAACATAACCGATTGGTAAATACCGCTTTGAAATTGGTTCTTCGCCTAAAATTGATGATTACATTTTCTTGTTAAACGGTGACGTCATGTACGTCGCGTATTTAACCATGTTTAAATACATCCCGGACAATGGTTTAAAAACAATAGGCGATTTCGGCCCGTTTTGGTACTCCGACTTTGGTAGGTAACAATTGGTATGTTTTACGTCACAACCGTTACGTCAGTGTATGGTAGCATCCGAATTCGTTTGGTACATTTTTGGTAGGTAAATAGAAGAAGAACCTACCTAACGCTTTATTGGTTTTTATAAAATTGTTTATTTAACAGCAATATTAAAATTAAAATATTTGCAACTGTTAATATTATGTTTTATTATTAAAGAAATAAAATTTAGAGTAAGACCAACAGCTTTAGAAAAGGATGAGAGCATACCAAACCGATCTACCGACCCACAAGCCACGGTATAGCATTTGACAAACCAAACAGGGTACCAAAGTTGGCGTGATGTCACTATTTTGACACCCGAAATTGGTTGGTAGGCATTTAACCAACCAAACTGGGGTACCAATACGGGCCGAAATCGTCTAATATAGTTAGTTATCTTTGTCGGGCGGGCGTATACATCGTACTCATTTAAAACTTTGTTTCGGTTTATCCGTAAACTTTTTACGCTGTACATGGCAAGTGGAAAATGTTTATATTTGGTGTAAAAAAGTATATATTAATCCTAAAAATAAAAATCATAATCATAACCTAAATGCAGTGCCGTATTAACCATTAGGCTTACAAGTCTACAGCCTAGGGCGCCATGAAAAAATAGGCGCCAGACAGGGAAGTAATAGGCGCTAGACATGGGAGTTTTTAAAAAGTTTAGGTCGGTTGGGGATTTTTGGTGACTAATTTCTCTGTGAATAAAGTGCTTTGGAATGAAATAGGCGTAAAAATTTTTTTGGTGGAAAATAGGCGTTCCGGGAATTCTAGCCTAGGGCGCCTCAAACAGTTAATACGGCCCTGCCTAAAAGTTTATTGGGTTGTGACAAAACGGTTTGAAAACATACATTTTCTTAATTCTCATATTTATATTGTCATTTTCAAATACGGTTTGAACCAGTGAGACGAATACGGTTAGCAAGAAAATTTTACTTTAAATTCAGATTGCTGGTAGCCATATACGATTGCCGACCACTTAAATTTAAAAATATATATATTAAAAATAAAAAATAATTCATAGGTTTAACTAACATATTATTTACAAGATGTAACAATAAAATTAATTTTACATTTTTTAGACACGGTCGTTCTACGGTGTGGATTTTGTGGGACATAGGTGCGGTTATGTGAGGCTAGACTTTTACCTATATTACACTTAAAGTTTGGATAAAAAGGAACAGAGATAAGTAGGAATATTTGTTTTATTTAAACAAAGATATATTCATACATGAAACAATAGACTTAGCTTGACAAAAATGCTTTTTACATTTTGTAGGATATGAAAACTGCTTTTAAATTTTTTCGATTTAATTTGCCCCACTTTCCTCTATTACTGTGAATCTGGGCTCGGTGCGGTTATGTGAGGCCCGACCTTTAAAAGAATGTTATTACTTTCGCTTTACTCAGTATCATCAATTTTAGGCGTTCAACCAATTATAACCGCGGTATTAAATGGTGACAACTTTGACGTATGATACATTGTTTTAACGTCAACATAACCGATTGGTAAATACCGTTTTTAAATTGGTTCTTCGCCTAAAATTGATGTATGTTCAGTAATCTGGATCTGGAAAATACACCTTTTTATAGGACATCTCGCAGAAAGATTATTATTTTTTTATAAGTATCTTATGTCTCTTTTTAATCCTCTATCCTCTTTTTGTTAGTAGAAAATACAATTTATTTCTACAGACTGTCCACGGACGGGGTTTACAAAGGAACAAATGGACAAAAGATTTAATTTGTCGAAAAATAGTCACTTTTTATAAAAAAATTTGGCTTGTAAAGAAAATATGATTTACGAAGAGAAAACGTTGATTTTGTATACAGGGTACGAAAAAACCTAAAAAACCAAATTTTTCTCCAAGAGTAAACTACGCTAATTTTTAATTTTTGAATAAAATATCATTCAGAAAATGTATTTAAAATAATATTTTAAATGACTTTCTGAATGTTACAGAGTTATCAGAAATTTTTATAAAATCGATTTTTGAGTTATTAAAAATGAATTATTAATTTTTATGATAAAATGACCTAAAAACTTTTATAATTTACTTTTCAAACACCTGCATTCTCCAAATTCCTACACAACACAATTTCTCTGCTGTAAACGAATGTCATCAAGGCACTTTATATATTCCTAACGATATTTTGCCTAAAAATAAACAATAAAGTAAGTTTAATCTTGGAGAAAAATCACGTTTTTCAAGTTTGTGCGAACCCTGTATACAAAATTAACATTTTGTCTTCGTGAATCATATTTTTTTCGTCCTTATGTAAACCTTATCCATGGACAGTCTATATATTAATAGAAATAAGTTAGATCATTTCATCAGATAAGTAAAGTACTACGTATAAAAAATAGCTATGAGAATGTAATGCGACATAGGGTAAATGCTTCTTTAAAAAAAAATGTAACATCTTTAAACCATACTTTATGCTATACAGGGTGTCTCTAAGAGGTGAGAAAAAGGCTATCACGGATTCCTAAGGCTAAAATATGAGGATCTAACCCAACATGCCTTAGTCCAAAAGTAGACGATTTGGGTGATACAGGGTGTCAAACGATTTATTCTGATTTTAGTTTTATATAAATAGTTTTGTCGATAATATAGGTTACTTATAGAGTTTATCACCTCTACGTTTAACCAGTCTTTTTTAAAGTTATATAATTTTGAGACTAATTAAACTGGTTCGTAAAAACAATTTTAACTCACACAAAAAGAAAATGGGCAACAAAATAAACACCTGCCCTTTGAAACGACACTTAATTAAATTTTCCGCTCTGCTTTTCAATTTCCCTTGGCGGCTTTTGGCATAATCGAATATTTCTCTCCGAAAGTTAAATTTATTTGATATAGTTCACGATAAAGTTATGAACTTTATAACTTATTATTGTGTTATGGAAATAATCCAATTTAATTCTGTAATACAATTTGTTGGCTAACTTGTTGCCCCCAAAATTGATTTTAAAATAGTGGACTAAGCTTTAAATTATTTAAATCAAATTTATCTTTAATATACCAGCAGGGCCGGATTTAAGAAAGTGCCCCGGGGCCCCCATAAATTAGCTTCCAACACCTCTGAAAAAAGAAAGGGATGGAAAGGTATATATTAATTAATGAGGACCTTTTTTATGCTAGGGGTGACCGGTTTAAAGACACGAACAGTGGCATAGCGTGGCAAAATATAGACTTGGGCAAAGTCGCATTACCGAGGACTTTTGTGTTCAAAATATACCGGGCACTAGCGTAGCTAGGCTTAGGCGGTGTAGGCGGAGACTAGTTGGTTTGTGCGAAGCTACTTTTTAATGAAACGAAAGATAACACTAAAATATTTTTCATGACCCCCTTCGTTTTTGACATACAGGGCGAAATCTATTCTTTTTTCATTTTTGGACCCCCATGTATTTCAGTTGTCTTGTAACTTACATCAAAAGTAAAAACTGGATACTAGGTTTGTTCCAGCAGGCTGTCAGAAATGTTTGCAACCGATCGGATTCTGCGCACGTTGTTTGTTGTTCCAGCAGTAGTTTTAAGATGTTGGAAATATGTTGGAAACTGTTTGAAAAGTTTACAAACTTTCTTCAAACATTACTGACAAAACAAGTAACCTCTCTTGTATTAACGTATAAGCAGTATGCACGCTTTGTTTATTTTCAATTTTCGTTCCAGCAAAAAAATATTTCTGACTAATGTTTGTAACAATTTCTGCGTTTTACGATTGTTGCTAACATGTTTCCAACATTCTGCTGAAACAAACCTATTAGTTGACAATTTTACGTAGAATCCAGAGGTGTAGTTGGATTTTTTATTTTACACATATAATTTTTCTTATGAAACACCCTATAAATTTTTATTTATGTAGTTATGGCGAATGGAAACTTTTAAAAATATATAATACCTTATGGTTATTTTATATTTTTAGATCCTAAATTCATGTTTTTTGTTAATCAAAAAAAAATATTAAAGCTTCATAAAAAGTCAGTGGCGTACTTTTTGTTCTTAATTATATTGGTTGTAGTACCCACTAGGATGCCACTGGACACAAAATTTTTAATTTAGGTACAGCTTTCGAAGCGCCTTACTATACATTAAATGGCTATACCAAATTTCATCCAAATCGGTTGAAGCGTTTTTAAGATATTTAAAAATTACAGAATATTTCAAAAAAACTTTAACGCCCTGTATCTCAAAAATGAAGCAAGTCCAATTTTTATATAAACTTTTTTAATAAAAAGACATTAGAAAGCACCCCTTTAAGTTTCGTACCGTAGTTAGGAAACACCCTGTATTTTTAGAAAACAAAAAATTATATTTAATTTTTTTCTTGCTTTGGACCCGCTACTAACCACTCAGGTCTGCAGTTTCGTGTTGGGGTAAACTGGGGTATACACGGTCATGCAAAACTGTCACATCTGTCAAAAAAGCCAAAGCTCGCGCGCAAATTTAACCGTGTGCATAAAAAAACTGTCACATCTGGTTGGCATGCGACTCAATGTCCGAGTTTGATTTTTAGTGGCGCGCGTCGTGCAAACTTGTACATGTGTAGGACACATCAGTTAACGTTTCAGTTTGGGAACGTCGTTTACGGAGTTATATTGTTGGTTTTGAGTTAACAAAATGGCTCTTTGGCGCCAGGAAGATCTATTGCGTGATTTTATAGATATGTACCAAGGTTATTCATGTTTTTGGAAAGTTAACAGTAATGAATACATTGACAAAAATAAAAACATCTTTTTGCGGAATTACGCTTACGTTCAAGTCGATCACACCACCAGCTGCCAAAACTGGCGCTGATCTGACAGGTATAGAAGGAACAGTTTAAAAATGTAAATTCGGTGCTCTTTGATAAGAAAAAAATCACAAAAAGTTTAAAGCAAATACATCGGCATGCTTGTCTTTGCGGCCGCCTTTGCTATATATCTTTTATAATATGCCGGTTGATGCAACTGGCTATCGCACTATAGGATAGAAATTAATTTTTTTGGTCAAAATTCTGAAACTTACCAATCTAACTTAAAATGAGGTGCTTTTTACTGGAAAAATATTGAAAAAATATTATGCATTATTACAAATGGTTTTTAGGAACCTAAAACTTATTACATGTTATTATAAATTTACACCCCCTTAACATTATTATTTTTTATTGTACAAAATAAACTAATATATCAGCTTCTTTGATTAATTCGGTAGTTTTCTTATCAGTAATCGGTTGATTATTATCTCATATGATATACAGGGTATATATATATTTAAAAACTTTAAAAAATACTACATTTGATGTGTCTATCTCAATTAGTTTCGGAAATATGACCATCCAAATCTGAAAAACTATTTTTAATTATTCTTAGAAGCGTAATAGAGTTACATCTTCCCAACTTTCTTTATTTTTTAACGTATAAAATAAATAAAACACACTGTTTTGTTGGGTAGATTCAGTAGAATCCATATCTTTCATCAGAATGCTTTTATCTTTTAAGATATACAGTGTAGGAGGACTAAAAATATTAATTTTTTAAATGGAAAACCTTGTAAATTATATAAAAATCTAGTATATGTCCTTACACTCAGAAGTAGCAAAAAGTAGCAAGGCAATTGTAAGTACAAAAACTGATAAAGAAAAAGGTTAAAAAATCTTTGACAAAAGTTGCGAGACTGCATCGGAAACACAAACAGCTCTGATTATTTAAATTATTTTACTTTTTTAGTAAACAAGGCAAAGTTTCTTATTAACCCAATAGAAGTCGTTAAGACCTTTTATAATTTTGTGTACATGTAGTTTGGAGTATCTACTTTGAAATACACAGCATCAGCCATTAAAATTTCAAAGTTGCTATTTGGCCATAATAATGGATTTCTATCCCATAGTGTATCGGCAAATCGCTGTAAAGAATAGCGGCGCCTTTCTATAAAATAGTATGATGCAGGCGGCCTTTTTTTTTTTTTTTTTTGTATTATTTTCAAAGGGTACCGAATATTTGCGCTGTTAAAATGTTCTCACTATACATCTGAACCGTGTGTATCAAAAGCTTCATTTGACATTTGCTTTCATGCAAGTGCGTTTCAGGTTTGCATGACCCCGGATATAATAGGACAAGTATGTGACAAGTTGCCAGCCTGCCTCAAATATCTACCCAAAAATTGGTGCCAGCTCTCCTGCTATGTTAGTAGGGGAGCCGGCGAGCCCAAGATGTTAAATTTGCAGTTACTCGAGCGTCATAGAGACCTATTGGGTTGCAAAGCTTAGATAATAAGAAGAAAAAATGTTATATAATGTATACCTTTTAATCGGGGCGTTAAGCGGCTATAGATTTTTAAGTATGTAAAATAATGTTTATTATTTCGACTTGTGGAAATCATTCAAATCGTATTGAATTATATATTTTTCGTAATCCTTAAATTATTTTCTTCAAAAAATAAAATAACCACGCTCGAGCATGTCAAAATGACGTTTTTTTCACAACTTTGTAGCCCTTTGCTTTCTTTACGTCACTCTCAAATTGTCAGATTAGTGGAATATACACTTTTAGCATGTAATTAACTTACCTTGTTTGTTTTTTTACGATTGCCCCTGTATACAGGGCTCATATTTCGTGAAGGTATTTAATCAGGTACAAGGTATCCTCCGGTATATTTTTCTGACGCGCTGTAGTAACTTTAGAAATCCCCTGTTGGGCTCCCCTACCATGTGTGTTGTGTTTACAAAAATAAAACTGACGTTTCTACAAAAATATGGTTAAACGTCTGAACTCGTACATGTTGAAGGAAAAAGTTAAAAATATTTTAACTCCACCCGTCGAGGGATAATTTATACGAATTGACGGATGAAAAATAGATCTAAAATATTCTGGCCAATCAGAAAACTTTCGGACCGACATACCGACGGGTCCGACGGACAATGGATGCATGAAACGGAGGCTTTGGGCCTTAGTTAAAAAATAGACGAATATTTATAAATTTTTAGAAATAGATAAACGAGTGAATAAAGTTAAATTGTGTTGCCAACTGTTAAAAATTATTAATAAGAAAGTAATTCAGTTTTTAACTCGGTTTTTAATTTAATTTTATAGTAGGTTTATTTTTTATTACTGTATGGAAAAAATATAATTATTAAAGAATAACGTATTGTTCTTGCTGTAGGTATACGTCATTAAAGTTGAAGAGAAAACTAATCTAAGTTCACTATATTCACCCTTCTTTTGACACGCAGTTTTTCACACTAAATTAAAAATACTATTTCTAAAACACAGGTAATAAACCTGTTTTATATCACGTTATTTTTTTATCAAATTGTATAGCTTAATGTTGGATGTGGCCGTCCAAGCAAAGTGAACTTCACGGAAGTCTGTTTGATGAGTCGCAGCTAGTGACGAAAACAACCGAGGATAAGCTTTAAAAATGAATACGATCGACGTAAGACAAACCCTCCGGTTCCACCGTAAGTGGTGGAACAAGCCATTCCGGCTTCCTGACTCAATTGTCTATTCACTCAGCACCCCTCACCTTTCAAGTGGGAATGGTAAGTTAATGGCTATGCTTCGTCCCTACTGTACTGAGCAGTCTACTGTCAACTGATCGATCGTATACCTTCTGATTGCAATTCCTTTTGTTTCGTCCTGGCTGGGACTCATCAGTAGGGTGCTACCCAAACCCTACCACCCCACCACTGACGGTGGGGACCGGAGGGATTGTCTCACGTCGATCGTATTCGTTTTCAAAGTTCATCCTCGGTTGTTTTCGTCACTGGCTGCGACTCATCAAACCGACT
Source organism: Listronotus bonariensis (assembly GCA_014170235.1). Classification (NCBI taxonomy): domain Eukaryota; kingdom Metazoa; phylum Arthropoda; class Insecta; order Coleoptera; family Curculionidae; genus Listronotus; species Listronotus bonariensis. The sequence continues at coordinate 122,067 of JACEGR010000558.1, forward strand.
TCCGTGTGGAGTTCACTCTGCTTGGACGAACAAATCCAACATCACTTAATGATCAACCAAGTACTCTTGTCTGGTGCGAACGAAGATCTTGTGTAACCAATGTAATTCAATACTCGGCGGGGCATATAGCCCGAGAAGTAGTTGTTTTTAGTTCTCATGATCGTTCACCAGAGGAGCCACTAGCAATAATGGTCTCTGGTACTTGTGTCAGAGCTTATGCTCTTATTTCAGATTAACGTTGTATTGCTTTACTACCAATAATTTAAATGGCGATTGCAATTGAGATGAAAGATTTGTATATTTAAAGAAAAAAATCTAAAAAATAAGTAAAAACAGATTTGTGTAAAATGTGGTATAATATTTTTTAAATAATTATAAAATTTAATTTATTCCGGTTCTGCCTAGTTGCCTTGGTTAACTAAATTAGGCAACCAATATGGCAGCAACTATTGATTCAGCTGCTAGTTGCATATTCTTGTTGTTTTGGTCGTTTTGATCAGAACGTAAAACACTGCCTAAGTATTTATTACGATAAATAAAGCTTTTAACCAAGATTCTTGCAGAAATCTTGCATTTAACACTAAATATGTCTTAAATATATAACTTTTTACCTGTTGCGGACCTTGAAGCAGTATTTGAAGTGCTTACAGAAGCGACTCCAGCGGCTAATTTTCCAACTTCTCTTAAAACTGGAGGCACAAACGCGGGAACCGGTGCTTTTAAATTTCCAGAAGTCATTAAAGTAGCTAAGCGCGAGGGAGGTTTTCCAGATTTATTTGTTTTTCCTTCCGATTTGGTAGAACCATTATTTTCACTCATCGTTACAACAAAACAATCAATTTTGGCCAAAAAAACAACGCACAAATCGCACTTAATTGCGCGCGCACAGTATATTGTTCTAACCTAAAATAATCAATGTCCGGAGAAAGTTAAATTTATTTTGATTTAAAAATTTAAACACATGCTATTTAACTCTGCTAAAATTTACAGGTAAATGTTTTTTTAGAAACGCAAAATTTTTCGACGCCGTATTTAAAGATAAATAGCGCGTTTCTTCCTACCCTACCATTAATATGACAAAGCAATGTTGCCCCATCTCCGACTCAATTTTCTTCTGTCTTCTAATGCGACTAGATTTACATCAAAACCATTACCCGGTAAAAGGAGTTTTTTTTTCGAGATTAAACACTTACGTAACCCACGACCGGTAAGCCTTCGACCAGTTGTTTTTAACGTTAAACCAAATTTTAAAAAGCTTATTAAAATATTAAAAAATGGTAAAAATGCATTCATATATTTTAACTTTTAGTAACAAAACTTAAAGCCATTTTTTGTTGTTAATACGGTTCAAAACATTTTAAAAACATTACATTTTCTTGTTAAACGGTGACGTCATGTACGTTGCGTATTTAACCGTGTTTGAATACATCCCGGACAATGGTTTAAAATAATATAGTTATCTTTGTCGGGCAGGCGTATGCATCGTATTCATTAAAAACTTTGTTTCGGTTATTTTTCGTAAACTTTTCACGTGGCTGTACATGGCAAGTGAAAAATGTTTATATTTGGTGTAAACAAAAGTACATATTAATCATAATAAATACAAGTTATAATCATAACCTAAAAGTTTATTGGGCTGTGACGCCACGGTTTGAAAACATACATTTTCTTTCTTGATTCTCATATTTATATTGTCATTTTTGAATACGGTTTAAACCACTGAGACGAATACGGTTAGCAAAAAAATTTGACCTAAGTAAGTCGCAATTAGTTGGCATGTTTGAGCATTATATTAACAAAGTAAAAATGTAAATAAAAGGTCCAATGCAAGAACCTGCCAAGTCCAATTTTTAGGCAAATTTAGTTAACATCACCTTATTACTCAGTATAAAATTATCTTTCGACCTGTGGAAGCACGGAATCTATAACTTTAAAAATAAGCTAATTATAGACGTATTGGTGCCTGATTTTACAAAACTTGTAAAAATAAGTCCATTATTTTTTAGATAACACGCAAACTAAAAAACATCTTTCAACTTTTGCTGCAAGACTCACTACTACCAAAAAATACAATAAAAATCTTAAAAGTATTTAATAATCTACAATTCACAAATAAAACGTTTTTAGGCTATCCTGTAAAATTATCATAAATGGACTTGTCCGGTTCTTGCATTAAGCCTCTTAAATGCATTGAATACACACACACATTGAATACCCTCCCTAAATACGCCCTTTGGCGGCATATTCCGGGAGGGTTAGGGTCACTTAATAGGTGTATTTTAAATGAAAAATGAGGGAAATATATTATGCTAACAATAAATCAAATAAATTATTTAGGAACAGCTATTTACCAATCAATTATTTTGCCCAAGAAAGTGTAACTCACTTATATTTATATAACAAAAGAAAACAATAGGTGTAATAGCAGAAGCGTAACATAAGAACTACTGCAGTAATGAAGCCAATCAAAAAAAAATGTTAACTAATTTTTTTGCATGGCCTACTGCAAAATAGATGTAATTTATAAAAATTAGGAATTTTGTCATTGTTTATTAAAATAAACTAACAGTATTACGTATTTTTGAAAAGCTTGTAAAAAAGCACATTATTTTTATGAAAATTATAAAGGGTGTTCCATTTAAAAGAAAACCAACACTGGTCAGTATTTCAAAAACAATAATATTTAGAAAAATTCTGACAACGCCACTGTATTCTATGTAAAAATTAAATAGGAATCCGTTTTAACCTTTTTGGTAGTTGTAACACAAGGTGTACCTGAAAATGCGATATTTTCAATATTGCCCTGTAGCTCAAAAACTATATAAGAGGGTTATGACGGCTTTATTTATATATCTTTCGTTTCACAAAAGAGTAGCTTTAGGTTCTCGAAAACCGCAAGGTTCTATCTTTAGTAATAACTGAAATACCCCGCAATATTGAACCAAAATGGGACACCCTGTACACAGCTTTGTAGCTACTTGCTTTTATTTTATACCGAAACTGCAAAAAAATGTAAACCAGCATTTCCATCTCAAGATATACATAATCAAAGTTGAAATTTAAACTAATTCTATTTTCACTATATTCCTCTTTCTTTTGCACACAATTCTTGATTTAAAGCTTAAGTGGCATACAATATTTAATTTTCACCTTTTAAAACTCCGTTTTTTAGTTATTTTACACCTTTTGTCAATTAAATTTAAAAAGTTTCCTTAAAAATGCTGTAACCATGTATACACGGTGACGTCATACCCTGCTGCGACTGAAAACGATTGAAAGTAAAGCCATGTAATTTAATGCAAAAATAATGTAAAATACGTAGAAAAACGGGTTTTAATAGGTAAAAATTAAATATTGTATGCTGCTTTAGCTTGAAATCAAGAATTGTGTGCAAAAACAACGGGAAATATAGTGAAAATAAGATTAATTTAAATTTTACTGTTAATAATGGATATCTGAAGAACGAAACTTTTCCGCCAAAAAGTCTTTTAAATCCGTCAGCACCCCAAAAAAACCCGAATACCAAATTTCGTCAAAATCGGAGTTGCCGCAACTTTCTAAAAATTACCAAAAAATTTTTAAAAATCGAATATTACAAATATTTTTCCCTAATTTAATCGATAATATCTTTTGTGGTTTGTACTCAAATACAAAATCAGCTAAATAAAGTCGTTCATAGGAATAATAGGCAATGTGTGTAAAGGAGACGATCCAACGCGAAAGCCGGCATGTAAACATTTGGGATAGGATGACTAGTCGTACTTCCTTTGTTGTTTTTACTGGCCTATATACCTTTAAATATTACTTATACCGTATATGTAATTCTATGGCCAATACACTACTTCGTAAAACCAACAAATCGGAAAAAATATTCAGTGTTATCAAATCAAATCAAATCAAAATATGCTTTATTGTTAGAAGATTTATCTTATTAACAAAGCTGTTATAAAAAAAATAGTATAAAATAAAGTTGGTTAATCTAACAAAGCTAAAAATCAAGTCAATATACAAAAATAAAAGTACAGTAGATTAAACATAAAATAAAGACAATAAGTTCGAGCCACGTAATATAAATTAAGACAATTAAAATTAAAAAATTGATAAAAATGTAATAATGACATATAATAGTAAAATGTACACAATAAAAAAAGTCATACACACACACTGTTCAGGCAACTGTAAATAAAACTATTATATTAGAAACAAATAAAAGTAGATAAAAACATATACTGGTAAAAACATATACACACATCTAAATGGAACTATTAAATTTTAAAATAAAAGGAGATAACGACATATACTGATTACTGATACATTTTATCAGTATATGTTTTATGCAAAGGAATGATTGTAGTCTGTGTAAACCGCCCAATATTGTTTCTTGTCTGAAACGTGGCAACGTCGAAAGTATCTCCTGTCAAAAACATATGACTTTTATTCATTCATGTTTTTTCCATAAACAAACAAAATTTATTTGAATTATAAAAATAGCATGAATTATCAAGAAAAATCAAGACTATCTTCACTGATGTTTAACCTGATAATAAAATCATTGGCTTCTCTTGTTTGTCATAAAAAATCAAATAACTTAACCCCAACCATCATGACTTGTCAAGTTGAAAGACAAATAAACAAAACTTGTAGGTTTGGTGGGGAAAACAACAATCGCTCGCAGTGAAATATGCCGATAAAATTTTAGTTAGTCCGCGAGTCCAAGTGTAATACGGTCCGGCTAATCTACTTAAAAAATCTAATGTGACAGCTTGACGGAAAACTTTATAGCGCTTTTTTATAGAAAATTTTTGGTAAAATGGGGCAAAGTGACAATTCTTGGAGGGGTTATTGCCGAAGAATCAAGAGGGTAATCTTTGGTATTATGGAAGTCTTTTTTCATTGGCTTTTCGGACTGGTGTATGGAGGAAGCAAGGAGTCAATGCCACCTATTAAAGACTTGTTGCTCTTGGAATCTGCTACTACAATTGCATTTAAAATTAGGACCAAAAAGGTCAGTAGACATGTTTCATATATTCATATCCTTACACAATATTTAAGATAATTTTATTGATGCTAATATGCTATATACCTACTGTTCAGACGCAGGTTTAAAAAAAACAATAATTCTGCAATTAAAGGACATGGCACAAATCATATGAAACATGGTACCTAACAAGTGCAAATTCTACAAAATTTTAACATGTTATATAGTATGGTTCCATTAGGGTTTAACCTCAGTATAATATATAAAACCCGTTGGATTGTATTGTTCATAGGGTAGATTAAAAGTTTAACCATATGTAGTAATACTAATAGTCCCAGAGCTAGTGAACCCTTCGAGTAACATTAGACCTGTAAGGCTTAAAATTTGTATAGTAATGAGTCATAGCATGCTATGTATGAAAATCATCACCTGGCAGGCATCAGCCATTCACATCATCACCCTGTATATTTTTGAAAATTTTAAAAATAATTAAAACTAAAAACTTGGAGCTGTAAGCTTAAGATTTTTCTAGGACTTGGTTAATTTATAGTAAGGTTTTGAAAAAAAATTTACAGGCGTTTTCGATGAGCTAAAGTACCTGCCAGGCGAACTGAAAGATGTGGCTGATTTGAATGGTCATATTTCCAAAACAAATAAAGTTAGATGTACCTAACGTGGTATTTTCTTAAAGCTCTTTTAAGATCTTTTAAAGGTAATATAATATACAGGGTGCCTCATTAATTTTTTTACCCCATATATTATCATCAGTATCACTATTAAAAAGATCTTTAAAACAGCTTTAAGGAAACACCACACCAGGTACATCTAACTTTATTAGTTTTGGAAATATGCCCATCCAAATCAGCCACACCTTTCAGTTCGCCTAGAAGGAACTTATGCTCATCTAAAATGCCTGTCAATTTTTTGAAACCTTACTATGAATGAACCTCAATATGAACTAAATTCTAGAAAAATTCAAGCTTACAGCTTCAACTTTTTGGTTTTTATTATTTTTTTAACTTTCAAAATATACAGGGTGATGATGTGAACAGCTGATGCCTGCCAGGTGATGATTTTTGTACTTAGCATGCTATCACTCATCACTATACAAATTTCCAGCCTTAAGCCTAGTCCAGACTTACATAAATTCCGATATTCCTTTAGTATCACTGATACAGCTTTCATACAGTTTTTATACAAATGTTTTTATGATTGCGGGAAAATGTATACAGGTCTGGACTAGGCTTTACAGGTCTAACGTTACTCGAAGGGTTCAATAGCTCTCCTACTATAAGGAAATAATTTACATGTCAACGAAGACATTGAAATTACAATGTTAAAAACACATATCTACATCTTTAAACATCAACTAAACCTAGTAGTATGATAAATGTTTTGTGTGAAGGCACTTACCACCATTTATTATCCCGTAATGTGTGTCTTTCTATTCTCAGATTTTTTTATATTTATGGTTATATCTCTCTCTGTAAATTACCAATTTGAAAAAATCTTATATTTCTTAGTTTTGGACCATGCGACCAGTGTTCCTGAAATGCCATTTAAAATTCAAGAATTTTTCGTCCATTTGTCTGCTTTTAAAACCTTTACTGCCATACTTACCCCGATACATACAGTGTTTTTACCTTAAAAAAAGTTTCTCATAGAATGTAGAACCTCTTATTAAATTTTTATCGGTCTTAAGTAAGTAAGGTAAAAATAAAGTCATATTTTAAATCAGTGCAAAAATAGCAGTGGCGTAGCTACCATAGTGCTCGACAGAGTATCAGTGCCTTGGGGCATCCAAACTCTGGGGGCCTCTCATACTCTGATTTACGAACTATAAATTGCAGTAGTGAAAATTTCTTTCACATTTGGAATATAAGTAAACAAGATTTAGGATCTTGGCCTTAGTCATTACAGTTCTATATTTTTTTAACGGTATTAGCGTTGTATGAGAAGGGGGTAGGTATCAGGTAAATAATTTATTTGTATTTTTTTAAATAGTTTTAATTTGTTTATTAGAAAACGCTACAATTTGTATCTGGTTTTAATTCTATTATGAAGTTTTACTACGAATCGGTAGTACGACGAATCCGGATTACGTCAAATTTGGAGTACGTCGAATTCGGTACACGACGAATACGAAACCAACGAGTCTAAATTACTTTTTGTTAAATTTTTATGTTTTGCCATTAGGATCTTTGGTAGGATAGTCTTGCAGCACCCTTACTTGACATTAATGGCAACGAAATAATGTCACTAAAAAGCACCATTATAACCTCGGTGCTAAGTGTGGATTATATTTTCCATCCTAACAAAGGAAATATAGGTTGTTTTTAAAACACATAGGCTAAATAATTTTTTACGTTTTTGTAGTTCATTTATTTGCTAATAAAACGGAAGATGCTACTCATTAGTATATTCACACGACCGTAAAAACTCATTTCAGAAAATAGGTTCACAAAATTTTATTAAGAGATATGGTATACAGGCAGTTACAATTTCGCGGATCACCATTAGGATCTCGGAAACGGTAAGAGATACAGGGTTGGTTACATTAGGGCAACGTTGCACATTTTTATGCTTAATAAAATTCCGTTTTAAAAATTTAAAAATTTACATTCGTTTAAAGTAAATACACCATATTATTACGACTTTTTCCGTTCTATAAAATGATGCCATTAAATTTAGGATCCGACGTTTCGTCTCTGAGCCGTCATCATCGACTTTGTTTTTTTATATAGGCGGAAGATTTAGTTTTTACCTTAATTAACTCATATTTTAATTCTAAATCCAACGACATATAACACTTTACATACATGCGACGTTTCGCATTTTGCAATTAAAAATTATGTTTTTATTCCAATTGTTTGGGGAAATTTTTGTTCGCAAGTAAGTATGGATCCATTTTGTTATGACAGGCTACGATAAAGTTAAAAGAGGCGAGGTACAAATTCTTTTAACAAATATGGCTTTTTTTCATTTATGTGATACAAACATACAAACTAGTAACACATGAACTAAAAGAAATAATGACGAAATCAAAGGTACCCGGACCCTTTGGTACAGTTGATGTCGCGTTTACTGTTACATTGCATAAATTGATATTTAAGTTTATTGTAGTAGGCGTTGAAACAAAACACTAATTCAAAGTGTGAAAAAAGCTTCGAAGTGTTAAAAAAGTTACTATTTTTAACACTTTATGTAGTGTACTAGAATGGAGTACTTTAACTTCACGTTAACAATTAAAAATACAGCATATTTTTCTAACGGTCGTGGGAAAAGTTCATATAAACAGGAGCCCAAAAATTAATAGTTTCCCACACACAGGGTAATAAAACTTTTTAACAGAATCGGTTTTTTTAATATCTTAAATATATTCTATATTCTTTATACAATTTTGTTAAAATTTGGCAGTGAAATTTGTAGCATAAAGGCTAATTTAGCTCTAACTTTATTAAATGTATCTTGTCCAGTGACGTTCAAGTAGTACTTAAACAAATATTTCTGACAAACAAATGTATGTACAGTGCGTCCAATCTAACTTGCCCATATTTCAAATGCCTATTAATTTTTTATTTTTTAGCTTAAAAAAATATCCAAAAACCAAGTTTACAGTAAATTATCAAGTTTTTTCTGTTATAAAGATTACACAAAACAATTCTATTAACAGAATATATTGACATAACTTACTTTTTTAAAATGGGACACCCTGTATATTATAACACCAATTAAAAGATCGTTTAAAGAGCTTTACAAAAATACTACATTTGATATATCTATCTTTAATAGTTTTGGAAATATGACCATTTAAATCTGAAATATTATTTGTAATTTCCAGTACCTACTTAGGACTAAGCATATGGTATGTTTACATCTGACATTTATTGCATGTTATTTATGTCAATGGAATAAAAATTGACAGTTGGCCAGTACTTAACCTCAATTTTATCGTTTTTGGTTTCTATTGTTTTTCAATGAGTGTTTATTTAGATTTTTAGGACAACGGTGAAAAATAATTTTAGTATCAGAAATGTTCATTGAGGTACAGCTCCAAACGCCACTGGATAATATAATTTAATCAAGTTTGATTTAAATAACGCTTTTAAATCTTCCAATAACACTGCCGAGTTTTATTAAAATATTTAAGGCATTAACAAAAAGGCGTTTTTTAAATATATGTAAAAATGCATTTCCGGGCCCATGTTTATATACTATGTGTCCGAAAAGGTAAGGTTATAATGATAGGGTAATAGAGTCAGCTAAAATAACTTCATATATATAAAAAAATCGCTTCATTAGGGAGATGATGACCTTCAAAGTTGGTATAAAAATACTTAAGTATTTTGATTATAACTGTGGAACTGTTGCCACAGTACCAATGATATTTGAGCAGCTATTAACTTCATACTATTGCTTCTTTCGTAAAATGTAGGTAACTGAAGGTAAACGGCTCTTTAGTAAGTCGGAATTATACAGGGTCCGACGATTTTTTTTTCATTTAATGTATGCATTTTTAACACATTTGACAAATTTGAAATTTTTCTTTGACCGTTTAATTCCTTTATCATTTTTGTACTAAAAAGGTATACTTTATTTAATCGATATCAAATCCAAGGACCATTGCTTATAAAATCGAATTTTTAGTTCAGACTTACCAGCACTTGGTATGTAATAAAACATTTAATTTTACTGTGAAAATTATAAAAAAAAAACAGTCTTATCTGTATTATTAAGTTTTAGAGTCTCACAAACACAATTTTTTATAACTTTACCACATTTTAATTAATTTCTCAAAAAAAAATGAATTAATTAATTACTACTTACAAAATGCTGGTTTGTCTGGATTTAAATGCGATTTTATAAAATACGGTCCATGATATCGATTCAAATAAGTTCTAACTTTTTATACAAAAATGATAAAGAAATTAAGTGGTCAAAGCAAAATGTCAAATTTTCCACCAGTGGTTAAAATGTATACATTAAATAACAAAAATGTATAACCCTGCATAATCAGGCCTTATTAAACAGCGGTTTACCAAAAAAGAAGCATTAGTATAAAGCCGCGTCCAGACTTGCAACAATTCGCCAAACATCCGGCCAAAGTAACCAACCGGTTTGCGCGCTCATTTGACGCCATAAAACCGACAATCTCTTAATCACCGGCGAATCATTCGCCAAGCCCTTGAAGCGACGTGAATTTCGTCCACGTCCGCGCTATGCGGCGTGGAGCGGCACGGCGAATTGTTGCAAGTCTGGACGCGGCTTTAGGATGTTTAGTTGCCCAAATACATATCATTGTTACTGTGGCAACAGTTTAAAAGTTATAATTAAAATTAGTTTTTTTAATTCTAACTTTGAAGGTCAATATCTCCCTAACGAAACGAGAATTTTTTATATGAAGTACTAACATTATTTTGGCTCACTCTATCACCCCTATCACTTATGACCTATTAATATTTCATCATTTTTTTAGTGTAAAATCTTCCCTCAAATTTTCTTAACAGCATTGTGTAACATCCTGTGTATAAAAATAAAACGGCCTACTTCGGACTTGGTTTCATGCAAAGTTAATTTGTATATTGTGGTATTTTTAGTGAGCATTAAGTACCCAGAACTTGGAATACAGGATTACTAGAAATACATTTACTTTTATTTTGGACGAATGAATATAATTCTATTTAATACCCCGGCCAAAAACAAGATCGGTATCTGTTATTAGAGACTTCCGTTAATGCCTTTGTGTTTTTTTTCTTTGTCCTCCCATAAAAATTATAATATGCTAAGTAAGGAGGGCGGTAACGGTAACATGCTTTGCTGGTTGCTGTTAATACACTTAATAATAATGAATGAATTATAACGACCACATAACGACACTATACTGATTCTTATTTTTGGCTTTTCTAGTACTTAAGGCAAAATGTAAAATAGTCCTAAATGCAGTACCGGATCAAGGTCTTCTTTCTACTGAAGCGAAGAATAGAAGTTGCGCCCTATTCTTAAAAAGGCCTCACCTCTAAAATTACGCTTCTTCCCTTCACTTTGCGCCCCTCTCAGAGTAACACAAAACCAGTAAATAAAGATTGAAGAGCAAAAAAAAGTTTTCATCTTTAAATTACCGTTCCCTTCTTTTACTTTGCGTCCTCCCGACCTGGGGGCTGAAGCGGTCGTTTCACGTCTTCACGCTTGATCCGGGCACTGCCTAAATAATAAAAAGTAAAAGTAAAATTGTATAATTAATAAGAGATACAAAATAAAATTAACTTATATTAATGGGATTATTGGTTTATTTTTAAAGGCGCTTAACTTTACAAAAATGGAAAACGTAAAACTCCTTACTGCACGTAATTTTCGTGCACTGCAAGGTGGCATCTGTCGAACACTGTTTGATCTGGACATGCAGATGTTCACATTAGCCAAAGGTTTTTCCTTCAGAGCTAATTTAAATCACCAATCCCAGACCGACTTCGAACTACACTCACCGACATAAAATTCGGGACAACCAAAATTTAGATCAAATTTAATGTTTAATAACTTTTTCTTCCATAGTCCGATTTCAATCTTTTTTTTATTGTAGATAATTGTTTCGTTTTTAATTAATTTTATTCAATTTTTAAAAATACAGTTTGCATCTTGAAATATACAAGACAATGAAAAAGTATATTTTTTCTCCTAAGTTTGTAACACTCTGTAGACCTTAGGCAAAATCTGGACTCGTCTGAAAATAGAACTTGTCTCCACTCTTGAAGGTTCCAGTTAATATGTTTTGCGAAAAACGAAGTCTATTAACTCGATGCTGTCTGAGGAGCTCTGGTCCAGTTGCCGGTCTTCTGGCCCTTAAATTAACTTTATTAAGTCTTCTTCTTACTGTAATTTCATTTACAGCAACTTGACGAACTCTTTGAAGTTCATTTCTTATCACTACTGCACTGATATGCCGATCTCTTAAAACTGAGATTCTAATGAAGCGATCATCAAGGGCGGAAGTAGCACGATTTCTTCCAGATCCAGGTCTTCTGCCATAACTTCCAGTATCACGAAACCTTGCAACGGCTCTTTCAAGCTAGATTTTGTAAAACCTAGCATATTCGCCACTTGTCTCTAGGAATAACCAACATCATGAAGAGCGACGGCTCTAGCTGAATCTTCGGATGACAATGGCACCATGAAATAAAAATATACTCGGAATTCACTTACAAACCTTATTTAAATGCTCGAAATGTGTGATAAAATTGTTTGACAAATGCAGAATATGTTTTCAAGGAAACCTAAACATTCTGGAACTCTAGCTGCAATACGATTGGGCATTTGCATCGAGGACTCTTTTTAATTGATACTTATATGGTAGAAAAACATAATAAACTTGGTCCGCGATATTGGATTTTTGTCACTTTATTTTTTAAGCTACTTTCGGCAAGCTCTTTTGTTTGATACCCCTAATTTAGCAGTGCATTAGAAATCGATTTATTACTAGATTTAACATTACTTTACCGAAATTTGTTTCGTTTTTTAACCGCAAAACGTGTTTTTGAGAGGAGCTCCCGGAGATCAGTTGTAGCTCCTTACCAAATAAATATTTTTACTAATACTAAGTCTTAAAATACAGTTAAAAGCTGTACTTTAAGACCATGATATGTTTACAAATTTTTAGATCAATTTATTTAAGTTTTCTCAGAAAAAATCTGGAACTTTCGCTTTTTTCGGCCTTCCAACTGTATATAACCCCTTTAAAGAATAATTTCACTTTATTTTTCGAGTTACTCTTGGCAAGCCATTTCATTTAATACCCATATTGTGGAAGTGCATTAAAAATAACTAGTCTGCCATCTTGGGGATTCCGCCATGTTGGTGTAAGAATGACGTCATATAGCTATTCGTGCATTGTCATCCAAACTAAACGTGTATGCCAAATTTCGGCTCAATCGCTTGAGGATAAATGCTACAGGGTTGGTCCGTATATTTAGACAGCGCCTATCCTGTTTATTATACAAGGTAGAAAGAAACTTAATAGCAAAGTTTTAGGGAATTATCCAAGCCGTCAAAAAATATTTTTTGCAGATACAGAGTGAGCCATTTACCTAGGTAAATGGCTTTTAAATAAAAATTATTTTCAGTAAGTCATTTGCCTAGGCAGAAGCCATTTGCCTAAAATAACCATTTGCCTGCGACATATAACAAATGTGGTATTTTTGTAAAGTTTAATAAAAGACCTTTTTAATGGTGATATAATATACAGAGTGTTCCATTAAAAAAATATATATTTTTTAAATTTTTTTCTCCACACATTTTTGGCTCACTCTGTATCTGCAAAAATATATTTTTTGACGGTTTAGATAATTTTCTAAAACTTTTGTATTTAAAGTTTCTTTCTACCTCGTATAATAAACGAAATAGGCGCTGTCTAAATATACGGACCAACCCTGTGCCTGTGCATTGCAAGTTAAATAAAAGCCTTATAAAAACACGACACGTATTTTTATACGAGGTGTTACGTAGCAATATAGAAAAGAGTCTGCACTTGCATTTTGAGTGAGAGAGTTGGTGGTAATTTACCCTTTTAATATATCGTACTTTTTTAAAATAGTTTCTTTAAAAAAATGCAGGCAATATCATCCAGTGTCATCCGGTATACATAGATAATAGAGAATTATTGCAAGTTGCCCTATTAAACTCGGGAATTATTAATACCGGCCTTATTTAAATAGTGCTTGTACCCATAATTTAGAGTTACTGCAAATCGTGTTGACAATACCTACTAACCTAAAAAAAAGGAAAAAATTTAGTAGATTTTTTTATTGTTTTGTGTTCTAGGGTTTTGTTTAACACAATTACAGAAATACATTTGAAAAAGCAAGGTTTTAAGTATTTTTACTTCTAAAAACTTTTCAACTTTGTGGTCGGCTGCTGTTCGGTTAGACGAACAGTTCCGAAGTTAAAATAAGACCAAAATAAGGCACGACTTAAAACAGACATAAATAAAGCCAGGGGAGTCCTTATCCTACCATGTATCTGCGCAAGCTCAGATGTCAAAATAAGGCCGGTAATATTAGTGCCTGGCCTTATTTTACTGTGCAATAATTCTCTATTCATTGTAAACCCTGTTTTCTCTGGCAGTTTAAAGTACCTACGTTACAAAAAGCGATCGGTCATTAATAACCACTGTTGTCAGCCAAGAAATAAATTTAAGATTTATTAAAATCAGTATGAATGTTGTTCTTTTATAAAAGTATTGTTGTTACCTAAGCAGTATTTTATAAAACAATTGTGGTGACACATCAACTTATTTTTAACACAACAGTCATAAATGAGATTGTAAATATGAATGCATGTTCTGAATGCATAATGTAATGGGCACTTAAAACTGCAAATTACCACGGTTAGGGCTTAGGCAATTACGGATACGAAAACACATTAAGCAAATTAAAACGTGACGTGAATAAGCTTTAGTGGTTCAAAGGTAAAAACTCTTTAGTACTCGGCGAAGTAGTTCATTATTAATGAAAAAAAAATTAAAGAAACATTATCTGCAAAATATTAATCTCCCTTTTTGACAGAGAAGAACTTTTGCTTATCGTGTCATTTACCAGGATTCTCTCCAGAGACGCGTTTTGCCTACCTCATGGGACCTATCAGACTGGCTGTACCGGGTCCATGGTGTAGAAAATTGGATATTTCTTTTTTGTTTATACAGTGCATTTCTTTAATGTCCCCCTCCCTTTATTTTAAAGCTTCTAACGAGTACTTTGTGTTCAATGGTGTAGCTAGAGGAGTTGGGGCCCGAGACGTAAATGATTTTTTTGGGAAAAAATTTGGAGAGCAAAAAATAGTTCCTCACCTCCAAAATGGGCCCCCTCTTCTAAAACTACAAAATTTTCTATTTTCCTTTTTTCCTATAAGAACCTCCTTTTGGGGGCCCCTTTCAACTAGGAGCCCCTGGGCCGCCCCCTCCTCTGGCTACGCTAGTGCTTTTTAATTCTAAAATACAGTGTGTCTACAGATGGACCAAACTATACCTGTTAATTTTTCGAAAAAAAGTTATTTTGTCTCTACGCTCCTATTCTGGCCTCCCCTTGTATCACTTTATGTAGTTCCAGGGGGCCAAATAGATCTCCAAGACTTCTGTTGCTGTGCTTTTCATTATCTTACTATACCAAGACAAGTCTTTACACCCAGCCCAATCAAAGAACAGCTGTATGTTATCTGTTCTTAGTCCGCCAGATATAATGGTTCCATGTGAGTTTTGTGTCCAGTATAGCCACCAACTGTACAGTTTGCTGTATATTTGTTCTTCTAGATCTTCTTTAATATTTTCTTAGATAGTTTTAATTAAAGTAGCATTTGTATTTTTATCTTATCTTCGCTGTTATAAAATTTCCCTTTAAGGATTTCTCAGACCTTTACCATATTCTCCTTTAGTTCTTATTTCATCTCTGCTTGACTTTTTTGGTGCCTTAGTATTTTCTCTATTTGTTGTCTTGGTTCTTCTTGATTAATTTTAAATGGATAATTCTAACCATTTTGGAAACTTTAAAATTCTTTTAGGAACGTGGAAAAAGTAAATTAAATAATCATACCATTCTTTAAACTCAATACATATTTTTAAAGTTCGTACCAATATGCTTAAAGCGTTAATTAATTTCCTAGTAATCTAAATTTTTGGTCACTAGTTTACTTACTGGTAACTATGCTGTTATTTTTTAAATTATTTTAATATAACAAGAATACCAATTAAACACTTTTTATCAATTTATAGACTAAAACAATATTTTTTCAACTATAAAATTATATTTTATTTACACACCCGTATTACCAACAGTTGTAATTGTAAACATATTATATTTTCTAGTTTTCGTTGTTATTATTCGTTCGTGTCTGTTTTTGTCCAATACCATTAAACATACTTTTATTTATTTTGTCGAACGATATTTCCACTAAATTAAATAGGGATATCAAGGCTGTACATACAACATGTAAAAACAATGGTTTTTAGTATAATAATTTATTTATAGTTGTTTATTATTGTGTAATATTTTTTAATAATTACATTTAAATAGGACCGGTTGTGGTGATAAATTACAATGTTTACGTTTTGGATAATAGCTCTAAAAAAACAATAAAACATATTATGGATCTTAGAAGGCAAATCTCTATTAAATATTAAACTTGAAAAAATAAATTGGTGGTGTTATTAAACCTCGTTTCACACTTGCCGAGCCGGGCCGGACAGAGTGATAAAAAATTATATGGAGCCCCATGGGAGTTCGCCGACTATCCGGACTCTTAGCATGTGAATGGTCTCATAAGACTCCATACACTTCGTTACCGTCGGTCTGTCACCGATTTTTCGGGTCCGGTACGACACCCAGCGTCATCGGCCAGCGGAGAGTTATATTATACAGTGCCATGACCAGACCGTACCCGAGCCGTGTCGTTTCTCACGTGCTCCGGTTGATTTGGTCATTCATGCTACACCGGGCTGTAAAAGAAGTATCCGACCATACCCCAGTATATACCGAGTGTTGCATCTATCTATTTTTTTATATTTGGCTGTAGTGATAAAATTAAGTGTGTTATAATGCAGTTTTCACAATTTGAGTTAGCTCTTATTGCAACTGCTCTTAACGACGAAGTTTTTAAAACATTTTTCCATTTACCAGTTTTATTTATTTTAGCAGATATTGTTTTCCATTTTAAATTTTATATATTTAAATCTCCAGATACTTAGGATAGGTCATATTATAAAGAACAGTGTTCTTGCACACACATTCTAACAATGTTTGGTCATCCATGTTCTACGCTTTATGTCACTAAAATCCGTGGTTGACTGCCCGCCTGCGTTTTGCATTTGGTCTCCGTGCCCCGCTCGGAGCACGGCCTGAGCCCGGTCGACTCTAAATTGGTTCATATAAAAGTATGCATAAGATATTTGAACGTGCTCCGTCCGTGGCACTGCCCGGCAACGACACTGTGTAATGTGAATCATTCTTAAAAGAATTAGTATTGTTAAATCAGGCGGATACAATATACGTGTACAAAATAGCCCCGTCGCTGCCGTTTGAAACAAACAGATATTGATGCATTTTTATATTTTTTGCTTTTGACCACACAGCCAAAATTTATTTATCAAACCCAATGTTACATAAAAATATAGTAATAAAAGAATATTGTTTATAATTTTTGGTAAGAAATCCTAAAAATACGGCAATCGTAGCAACAATTGGGAAGAGTATAAAAAAGCTTGTTCACATTATATCTCGATGATGTATCATGTGAAATTAAAAAAATAGGTACATTCGTTAGATACCTGTTTTTCTCAGGTAACGCCGGGATGGTTTTTTACTTTTTGGGAACACTGAATTGAAAAACGCGATTTTTAAGAGACAAAATCATCCTTATGATTTTATAAAAATTTGAAATATTAACAATTTAATAAAAATAAAACATCTCGTAAATTCTACAAGGAAAGAGTAGTAAAAATTTTAAAAGGAAGAATGCATTAGTTTTAAAGTTATGATGGGTGTCTACCTTAAAAACGTGACTTGTGGGAAAAGTACTTTAAAGGTCTGAGCACTACAACATTTGGAATAAAACATTCATAAGAGTAATGAAGGTGGCTTAAATATACTTATATACTTTCGTTATTTTTGTCGGTTATTCTCAATTTTTTACACAATATTCTTAAATTGATTTTTATTCAGGAAATTATTTAAAAAAAAAGGCTAAAATAAAAATATTATAACCTTATACTTTATGTATAAACCTAACTCTTGTTTTATAAAAAAATAATAATAATAAACCTTTGGAAAATGGTACTTAGTATGACTTTCATCTAGAATTATAGTTTTTGAAAAATATTTATCGCAAAATTTATGACATACGCTGTGATATACATGTAAGGCCAAGGTTTGTGATTATGGATGGGCCTTTGGTACATATATTTTTATAGGTAACTGCTTTTTATTAAAAAATATGTTTTGTTTATTTAGTCCAAAAATATCTAATAAAATGATAATTGATACAAATACAAACAATATGTTATTATAGGTTAAGCTCTAATTCCTCTTCCTCAAAATCAAAGTTAGCAACTGGGCCAAAACCCTCAATACCATCTTCAAAATGTTCTATGTTTTTTGCTTTGTAGAATTGACATGGATGGATAAGTTTATATAAACAGAACCCCTACTTTGATTCTTTTATATAAAAGCATTATTGCATTATGTCGTTTGGGCCTTTACATGACGCAAACTTTAAACCAGGCGTGTGGAACTTATCATCCAATTTTCCTATAACATTAATTAATGAAATATTACCTATAGCCAATATTGAATTTTTTAAAGAGTATACTGAGTACAATAATTGATCTATTTTCTGAGAATAACTATCAATTTAAAAATGTCTGCTTTTTTGAAACATTAGAGCCATCTTTGAGTATATTCTGTTTATTTTTAATTATTAGGTCTGTAGTATTTGTCTCCTGTCAAAGACAATTATTGTTTCATTATAGACTCCCAGAACAATACTAAATTTTTGGTCATCCGTTTGGACGCTGGCTTGGCTGAATTTATGAAGCGGCAAATTATACGTACTGTTTAAGTGTTTACTCGATGGATACCCACTTTATAAATTCCACGAAGCGAGCATCCAAGCTGATGACCAAAAATTTAGCATTGTTCTGGGTGTCTATAGTGAAACTATAAATTGTCTTTGCTTCTGTCAATTGGACGTTCTGCCTGTGATTAAAATAAAAATAAAATTTGTTTAAATTTGTGTCTTAAAATTTACTAACTTTTAAGCATTTTTGCCTGTTTTGAAATACCTACTATAATGGCACATAACTCAAGTGTGCTGAAGTACCGTAATACCAACTATAATAAAATTGTTTAAAACGCGTGTAACCTATAAGAATACAATTTCATCAAGATAAATTTAGAAAAGCGACTTTGAACGAGAGTGAAATTATTACATTTCATGTTCAAGGCTTATAACTTATAACCAGCTTGATGAACTCATCACTCTGATGTAACGCCACAAATTGTTCAATTTTGAGATTTTAGGTAAACTTATTGAATATAAAAATAATCGGACATTTATGTATTACATTAAGGAAAAGCGGTAATAATTATAAATAAATTGTATTATTTTAGTAAATATCGTGTTTTCTCCTTAATAGTTTTGTTTTGGTCGTATTATACAGGATGTCCGGAAAGTCAACGATAGTACTAATAGGTCTAATGAAACAACCCATAAGCGTCCAGAAAAACAACAAATGACCTTAGTAAATTATCGTTGGTTTTCGAGATATTCGCACTTAAAATTTGACAAAATCGTTCTCTTGGGTCAGATTTTTGATATTAAAAAATATTTTTAAACACTTTTGTAAAGGGTGTCCCGAAATTCACGCAAGAAGTAATTTTGATAGAAAATACAAGTTTATAATTAAAAATTGTAATTTTTTTATTCAGTTATACCGCTTGAGCAAGATGTTTTAGTACATAGGCGAGTAATAGAATAACAAAACAAGCACTATTAGTCACGCCTGTTTGCATGGCGGTATTTAGTTAGATTGTCTCTTTTCCTCACATCGCCTATGTGTTATGTTATTTAGCTCAACCGGTATAGTATACAGTAAAGGGTTATGTACATAGATAACCTACATTTAGATCTGCAGTGGCAAGAATCATTTTTCGGATTTTTACGACCTCGCGCAGTGGGTGGACGAACTACCGTACTTTGAACAGAAAACCAGGACGCCGTCAGCAAATTCTTTCCTATAATGCGGATAGTTTGTTTGGGGCCGGGTGCGTTTACCCTCGACTGGCTTGCGCACAAACCGGTTTTTTCGCCCATGAAATGTAACTTTTGCTTCGCGCAGGTATACCATTGGCAATCCATCAAGATCAGTGGTTATGTATGGAATAGTATATCGGGTAAATGGCCTCCACGACTTTGCTGGCACATTCGCACTTTTTCTTTTGAAATTTCCATGATTCTTTTGCATAAAGGTGGTGAATTTCGTTGATACAGCGCTCAATTTCCTCCTTCAAGGCGTGGGTGGGCGTGGGCTTGTTGACAATAACCTAACTCCTTAAAAACCCCAAAGAAAAAATCCAACGGCGTTAAATTGCATGATCCGGGCAGCCAATTCTGATCTCCAAAACGGGAAATTACACGACCAGGAAATGACTCATACAGTAATGAAATATTGCTCAAGAAGAAAAATGCGTTGTTCTTTTAAGTAGCGCTCCATTTTTAATATCTCTGAGCTGTCAGCTGTCACACTGTATTTTTTTTTGGTTGGCAAAACTTTACAGCACAAATCGCGCAAAATTCAAATCTTGCGTGATATTTGGGACACCTTTTATAAGTAAAATAGCGGTCATAGAAATCGCTATATAATATACTTGATTCAGAATTGTGAACATTTTATTAAAGTGACAATATCTCAAAAACCATTGATTTTTCACTTAAATTATTTTTTTTTTCGAGGCTGCTGAAATAATGAGATAAAAAAATAAAAAGAAAACTCTATATAAAATACATGTTTTACCATTTATTAAAGAAATAAATAAAAGGGCTAGAAAAAAATCTCCCTATGATATACAGATTATATATTATTATAAGATTTAAAATCACGAAAATCTTAATTTGACAAAAAAAAGGGAAGTACATAATTGTAACAATTTATTTAAATAGCATGAAAAAAATTTTAAAATCGGTTACATACCCAAAAAAACATACAGGCAAATTGAGAACCTCCTTGTTTTTTGAATCGGTTAAAAAGTATAATAAACACAATTTTAAGGATTTCGTGAATAAATCTCTAACTTTTGTGTTAATACATAAATTTTTACCTAACCTAAAAATGGTTGAAAATAAAAAGTAAAAAAAATATTTATAAAGAAAACACCATTTTTTAATTCACACTTAATTTTCTCCGTAATCATAAGCGATAAAAAAATGTTCGAGTATATTCAAAAATATTTTTTTCCTTTTTTTTAGTAGTAAGTAATACATATTTTTGCGATTTTAAACCACCATGTATATTATAAGGCGATTTTTATTATAGAATAAAGCATAATTATTAAAGCAAAATTATTTATAAAAATAACTTTTTTAAAATATCAAGAATATAAAAACATACAGGTAGAGTTAGTTGAATCCTTGGACACACTGTATTTTAAAGCACCGATCCTGAAAAAAGTTATTCTTTATCATCTATTTTTTTAAGAATTTTGTTTATGTGACGTTATGGTTATTTTGAATTTTCGAAGCTAAACGTAGATCAGTGACCTTCTAAATTTATGTGTAAAATAAACATAATCAGTTTAAATTGCATATTATGATTATTAATAGGACGAAGTCTGTTTTTTTATCACTCTTTGTACTTTACCGGGTATGACAAAGATTTATAATAATCTATATATTTAAAGCGAGAAGCCATAATATTCAGACACGTCGTTAGAGACTTCTCCTGCACCGATTTACATGATCTTTTTTTTAATGATTCTCTAATTAGTATGACGTCTCCACACTAGTTTTTTTATTGTTTTATTTCTTTTTTTTTCTACAGAAACAAAATATATAATATGCAACGCGTGTTGCCTATACCACAGAGAATATTCCGTAAAGCGCAGTATCGGTAGTTTTTTGGCAGTACAAACTGCACTAATCTACATGATCTTTTTAAAAATGATCATCTGGTTACTGAAACCTTTATTTATTTATTTTTAATTGTTTAATTTCTATTTTTTTCTGGGAAAGCAAATTATTTTTGTTGCAAATTAAAAAATAAGTATCTGTCGACTTGACTTTGTAATGTGTCTAAGCATTGGCTTTAAGCACAGCCTTCTTAAACTTATGAGCCGTGAAGGAGGAAATCTGGCAACACAGCACAATAGGAATGTCAAGTAAAGTTTAGAAGTAAACGGAAACAAGTTTAAACGATTGCCTAAAAGGTGTTTTCTGTTTTTAAAAGTTAAATCGTAGCGTATATTTATTATATAAAGAAAAAATAAGTAATTCATTGTTATGTTTAAAAAATTGGACCAGTGTCAATATGTCAGTCGTTGTTTTTACGTTTAAATGTGCGCGTATAGTTGGTGAGTACGGCGTTCATTATGCCACGAACGTGTTGCGTTTCGGGCTTCAAAACGAATAACCCCAGTTATATTATATAAAAACATTTAATTTCTCCAAAGACAATGGAATTAGAAAAGCTGGTTTTGCGCTATTGACCGGATAAGTGTTTTTTTATTAAAAGTAAAAGTAGCACCTATACGGTAAATGGACAAATATATTTTACGGGCAACTAATTAACTAAGTGTGTTTTTAAAAAGTTGATTTAATTTGATATAAGTTGTGTGTAAAGTGCACCAAAAACAATTATTTACCCCAAGCAATATCCTAAGGACTATATCAACTACCTAATGCGCATAAATATACTGGTAAGTTCACCAAAAAATAATATTATTCATATAGATATTCTGAAAGTTATTTACTTAAGGCGGTTTTAGGGTAACAATAGTGGAAACCCTTATTTAAAGCGTTTGTTATTTTAAAGTGCATCTTATGTAGTACAAATTAGGCTTTTATATTTATAATTAAACACACATGCTTTCAATTCATTTTAAGTATTGCAAATATTACCAATTAATAAATGTTTAACTAAATTTAAAAAGCTACGTTGGTCTGTTCGCAAAAAATGCATAACGAGTGGTAGAAAAATCCTAAAAACTTGAAATTTTTAAATCCTTACCAACAAATTTGTATAAGGCAAAAAGTTCCTGATAAGTTTTGCAGACACGTTATTGCTTTTTAGGGCAAATATAGTATTTAAAATTATACCTACATTTTGTCTAAAACTTCCCATGTTTTGTTTAAAAGACTTAAAAAATTAATTATATGTAGCATGTAATCTATTAGGGACTCAATTCAATATTTCTACTGTACAGTGTTGTTTGCAACGTTGTCTTTCTTACTTCACGGCCCCCTTCGATAAATATGTCAAGCGACGTCGGGCACTGTGGATGACCGCTTGGCTACACCGTGTGCCGTTGTTTTTTTTTATTATAATAAATTAATAATACTGATATTGAAAACGTTAAATCACATTCCTTGTATTGGAAATTTTTTGACGTGACTGTCACAAAATAGCTTTGACAACTTACTTATCTCCCCTAAAAGCCATAAATACTGCGCCAAGACGTGCGAAAATATTGCATGCAGCTAATGTCACGCAACATATTAGCTTTGTTCGCGGGTCTAGTAATGAACTGATTCTGAACCAGAACCGAACTGGTTTAGAATTGTTTTAAAGCGCATGTCTAGTTATTTATTAGTTCGGAACTTTTATTTACCGCGAACGATTTTCTATACAGTTGAGGATGTATTCTATCCTAGCCTTTTGGTTAGGATTTTCATGGTTAAATTAGATACTATACAAAAAAATAAATTTAAACAATAAGGTAAATTGTTATACTGTCGAATGCCACTCGAGGTCTCTCGGCGGAAGACGAGCGATTCCCTGCCTCCTCTCGTTTTTAACATAATTATGTGTATTTAACTAAAGATAAAATTCAAACAACAAGAAATGGTTAAATCTTGTAATATTGTCTATATTTTTTTAATTAAATATGTATTTATTTTATTGTATACATACATTCATACGAAATACAATTAAAAATCCTTTGTTTATATACGCTCAGAATCACAAAAATATATAAAAAAATATTCAACAGGTATATTAACCCGCATAAAAAGTGGCAAAAACAAATAAACTGTAATACAACGGTTTATTTCTGTACCACAAAAACAGAAAACAGGTGACCATGTCGACAATGCGCATGAAATTCCGAACTGAACTTTTAGTTCCTACAAAAATCCCAGGACTGCTAATCAGGTTACGAACCGGTAACGAGCTGATTCCATTGTAACCCGCGAACACAAAACTGTTACTAAAAATTCAGGATTTTACTAACCGCGAACGCTGCTTTTTTTTCACTGCGCATGCGAATAGTCCCAGAACCGGTTCAGAATCGAAACCGCGAACAAAGCTATTATGCAGTTTTCTAGCATAGGGGGAGGGGGTTGCTAATATAAGGGGTTTATGTGGTAAATGTTGCACCTTGCATGTTTCGTGTTTAATGTATCATTGGTAGACGAACGCTTCACGTGACACAAATAATTTTATAGTTTTTATAATTTTATAATTGATACCGCTGCATAAAGTATTTAGCTGCTTTTGCGTTTCTTTCTTTTTTCTAATTATATATAACTAAATCAAGTCCGTCAAACTTCGACAGGTTCAATGTATCTTTTTTTTTTTTTTTCACCCTTTCGGGGTCATCCCACCCAGGTCCGACGACCGCCCCCTAGGTGGTGCACTGCAGCCTGAAGGCTTATTGTACTTTGACCCCTACTCCTTCTCATTCACACACCATTCATTCCATAACTTGGATGGTTGTTGCTCGGTCCGCATCCCCGAGCAGAACACCGTGTGCCGTTGCCCAAAACACCGCCGTTGCCGGACACCCATCCAAATCAATGTATCTTAATAAAATGGCAAAAATTATTTACTATTTTTACGGAAATTATCTGATTTTTTTTTTTGACCGAATTAACTGCAAAAACAGAAAGCTAAATATGAGAAACATATGCCATAAGCACTAGAAGACTTTAAAAAACAATCGGCAGAGGCGCTAAATTTAAATTGTTAATAACTCTCTAAAACCCACTCGGATTTTTGACGGGATTTTATCTGGTATTATGATTATTATACAATTTTCTAAAATATTTGTTAGTCACTTGCACTTATTTTGCACTAGGGAATTAATCTGCAGTTTAGTAAAAAAAATATGGATTATTTTTATTCATACAGTTTTGATATAAACATATTTTTCCTTCTAGTCAATTAATTGTATTGTAAACTTATGTTATTTTTGAAATAAAAGGAACATTATAGTGAAACTTGTCTTTGACATTATCAAAAATAAACAGTTAAAGAAAGTAATATTGAAAAAGTTAGACAAGTCGTTAATCTTTAGGTCAGGTTAGGTTATTGGTTTTTTCAATGTTGCCAGAGACCGGGGATTTTTCCTTTTTTCGGGGATCTTTGAGGACAAAAGGAAAAACAGGATTTTTAAGTAAAAACGGGAACGATTTCGAAGCTAGTCTAATCTGAACGCCATATACGTCCTTCCCGTTGAATCTGTCTTTTTTGCATTATTTATGCACTTTCTAAAAAATGGTGTATGAACACCATTAGTTCTATTTTTAACGTGGAAGAAAATCTTATTTATCTTTGGCAATCATCACTTTAAGGCGTTCAACCAATTATAACCACGATAATAATTGGTGACAACTTTGACGTAAATTACATGAATTAAACGTTAACATAACCGATTGGTTAATATCGTTTTATAAGTGGTTAATTGCCTGAAAGTGATGAATGTTTCCAATACTTAGAATTTAGTTGTCGTATAACTTTGAGGATTTTGGCTTTAATCATCTTATTTTCTTCCTCTCTCGCACCTTGTTAGCCCAGCCAAACGGTGGCTCTTCTTCTAATGTGAGGAAAAGAGAGAATCCAAAGCCGCGTCCTGACCTTCAACAATTCGCCAAACATCCGTCCAAACTAACTAACCTGTGTGCGCGCTCTTTTGACGCCAAGAAACCGACAAGCTCTGAATCACCGGCGAATCATTCGCCAAGCCCTTAAAACGACGTAAATTTCATCTACGTCCAGGTCCGTGCTATGTGGCAGGGTATGCGGCGTGGAGCGGCACGGCGAATTGTTGCAAGTCTGGAAGCGAATTAACGTGAATACCAGCATGTAACCATTTCGTATTGGATGATTCATCATACATCCTTTGTTGTTGCTTTACTGGCCAATACATCTTTAGCTATTGCTTATACAGTATAAAGTTTTGGTAATTCAACTAATAAATGTACCGACAAAATCTAACCAAACGGGTATTTTTTTCCAAAAACCCCAAAAAAAAATTATTTTTAGAACCACTTGGAATTTTTTTATCATAACCCACCTGGCAACACTGATATTTTTTAAAACATATTATTCCAGAGTACAGTTTAAATGTTTTAAGTATTTCTTTATTTAGAAAAAACAATTAGTTTAAATAAAGCAACAAAAAATAGTTAACCTTATTGATAAGAGGATCTAAGGTATTAAAAAGATCAAGGGTCATTTTAAACAGCTTTTAAAAAGTTGGTATTATCAAATGAGCTTATCTGTAACAGGTTAATAACTTGTTTATGTATATCATTTGTAAAAAAAATGTTTACAGATTATTGTTACTTAATAAAAAATTAACAGTTAATATTCTCGACTTTATAACAAGAATTATAATGTCTTGTTACATTCTATTTTTATATTATTTATTATTCTACACGTTAAGTAGCGACAATGTCCAATTCCGGAGAGCGTTTGTTTAAAGTAACAACTTTATAGTTTAACACAATGTCAATCATCAAACGTATGTAAGTAGATTCAAGTTATACAGTGCTTGTCTAAATTCAGGACCCCCTTCTAACTTTGGAAATGTTCGGTATTTTTTCAAGAAAATCTGAGGACTTTGGTGAGACAACATAAACCAAATTTTAGACAGGAAATGACAGATATACATGTCAAACTGACAGCTGGGCGCCATTTTCAGAAGACAAATTAAATGGAAAGGGGTCTTGTGGCACATTATTTTAGAGCTCCTGACGAGTACTTTACTACCTCAGAATATAAAGTCAATACCTTTACCTACTACAAAATGGCGTTACTTTAAAAATTACTTGAATACCTTATTTGGATGGCCGTATTTCTGAATATAATACCGTTATAAACACTTAATGTGGTATTTTCCTAAAGCTCTTTTAATGATTTATTTAACGGTAATATTGGTAATACTATACAGGGTAGGACAAAAAGTATAATTCTATTTAATGACGCACCCTGTATATTGTATTACCATTTAAAAGATATATAAAAGACCTTTAAAAAATACCACATAAGGTTTACTTACCTTTATTAGTTTTAAAGATATGGCCATCCAAATCAGCTATTCGGATAATTTTTAAATTACCGCTATTTTTTGTAAGGTTAAGGTATTTACTTTATATTTTGGGGTTATAAAGAACTTGTCAGGAGCTTTAAATTGATGTGCCACAAGACCCCTTTCCATTTATTTTTTATTTTTAAAATGTTCCCCAGCTGCCAGTTTGACATTTATATCTGTCATTTCTTGTCTAAACATTGGTTTATGTTGATTTATTAAAAATTTTCATGATCACTCCTAACTCCAGCTCCAGGCCCACTCCCATTTTTACCCCCATATTTCATATAATCCGTTTATTCGTTTCTGTCTGGGATCTTTGTTTTATACTTTCTGTAAAAGTGATATATTTTTGGTGTGATCTCAGAGCTCTTATGTTTTTTTTTAAATCTTTTTGACATCCCCCGAAGGCCTATTCCTAAATACCAGAGTACCGTGGGTGTCGGGTTATTAGATGTTTAACCCATCCTTTTCCCTGTTCCGTCAACGTTGTCCAAGCACTGAAACATGCAATTTTGCATTTCACAGCACCTTTTAGAAAACGCGGTAGTGCCACCACGGTCGTTATTTTTAAATAACTACTACCTAAGCTTCGAAGTTCACTGCGCCACGACGGAAACAAATGTGAGTTTCCTCCCTTCTTTCTGAACACCACCGCATGACCATACGATTTCTTTTTCAACTTCACACATGATTTAAGTCTATAAGCCGTATATCAAGGGTTTCTAAGCAGAATAGGTAGCTTATGGCCATAGTAGAAGTCGTTCGGAATACTCCTGTAATCCCCATACACGCTAATCTGAGTACCTTCTCCATTTTGCCTTTGTTACTAGTACCTGACGTACTAAGGTGCTAATGTAGTTCTGTACTTTTAACATATAATTCTTTGCATACCAAAATAACAACAACCTTACGCAGGGACTGTAGATTTACAACTGGACGGTAATGTAGGTTGGTTCAAAGGTAGTGATGTATACAGTGCGTCTACGTAAGTTGGTGTCATATGGAAATCTTTGTTATTATTAATATTACGAAAGATTTTAAATATTAAGTTCTGCATGTTCCGAAACCTAGAAGGCTGCCATTAAATTGTATTAGTCATCTACGAGATTTTACAAAAAATGTAATTTTTGGTTAAGAGTTAAGTACCTGTATTTTTGCTGAGGTTAAAAATTGTTATGAAGAAAAGATGTTTATAATCAAAAGTTACTTCTAAATATGCAATTTTGTTAATAAAAAAATGATTATTTTGTCTGCGATAATGGTAAAAATTTAGGTTAATACATTAGTGCAATGCATTTCATGATTATGAATTTTATAGGACAATTATCCAAATTTTTTTAAATTAAGTGTTATCAAAACAAGAAGAATGTACAGTGTGGACGTAAATCGTTCCCCCTGCTAACTTTTGTACCCTTATTTTTTCTTAATAAAATTTGGGTATGACTAATGGAAGGATATAAACTACTTTTTGATGTAAAGATAATAGTTGCAACAATCAAGTTGACGGATGGGCGCCATCTTAGAAAAATAAATAAATGTAAAGGGTGGGGGTCTTGTAACTTACTTTAAAAATTACCTAAATTTCTGATTTACAGGACTATATTTCCGAAACTAATAAAGTAAGATGTACTATGGTATTTTCTGTACTACCCCAATTATTATAACCAGTTTAGCCACTGGAAAGATATTTAAAAGAGCTTTAGAAAAATACCATAATATTAAGTACATCTAACTTTATTAGTTTCGGAAATATGGCCATCCAAATCAGAAATTCAGGTTATTTTAAAGTACCGCTGTTTTGGAATAGGTAAAGATATTGACTTTATATTCTAGGGTTATAAAGTACTCGTCAGGAAAGTTAAAATTAAATGCCTTAAGACCCCCTTTCCGTTTATTTTTTTCCCTAGATGGCGCCCTTCCGCCATCTTGATTATTGCAACAATCATTTTTACGTCAAAAAGTAGTTTATATCCTCCCATTAGCCATATCAAAATTTTATATAAAAAAATAGGTTTACAAAATTTAGCAAGGGGGGAGTATTTACGGCCACACTGTATAATGCTCCAATGTAAAAACTTAAATTTTCTCGATTTTAGCAGAATAAAAGTTCTAAATAAATAAAATTGCATATTTAGAAGTAGTTTTTAATTCTAAACATCTTTCCTTTATAACAATGTTCGATATGTATAAGCAAAAATACAGATACTTTACAAATTACAAATACAAATTTATTTTTGAAAATATGAATAATTTCGTCGTAAATATTACGAAGAATATTTTAGTTATTTTTTTGCGCGACTATTTATCTTAGTAAAATGAAATAAGTTAATTATTATACATATTTCTATAACTTAAAAGTTATTAAAATCTAACTTATGCCAGTTCGTAATAGTAAAGAGCAAAATTTGGCTGTAGTCAACTTTCCTATTTTTGAGATACGACATTTCGTGATATTGCCGACGATTTGTCAGTTCGTAGTGTATTATAATACTTATTTTATCACCAATATAAATGAGCCCATTTAAATGATAAAAATAAGTTCCCCATTCAGAATTGTTGTAATTTGATTATTTAAATGCGTGGCTGATGTCAGACGATACGAAAAACAATAAACGCTTAGTATTTTATCATATCGTCGGCTATTAACTGATAAAACTATTCATATTATAGTCAAACTTGCAAACAAACTGGGACTAAGGCTTATAAAAATAAACACAAATAAAATAATTTTCTAGGGCTTTCCGGCTGCTATGAAAACAACAGTAAACACTTTGGAAAACGCCTGAAAGTGACTTATTTCTAAAGGTGTCTCCAGATTTGAACCACGACCTGCAACAGTACCTCGTCGCAAACCACTACGACAGCCCTGTGTAAATTTGTATACAACGACCTGCAACCGTACATATCTAAACGTCTCGTCGGAGTGAACGCCGTCGCGGACCAGATAAGTGTCGCAGCTCGAAATTCCCCAAAAAAAAGTTGGAAATCAGAAAGACTAGACCATGGTATCATTATGTTTTTGGGATCGCTAAGTCCGAACCTGGGGTCGTTTTGACCCTATCAGGCCCTGGTCAAACTCTTTTCAAGGTCAAATTATCAAAACTCATCGAAAATAGACCACAATCGTGTTTTTGGAAGCGCTAAATCCGAATCCCGGGTCAGTTTGACCCCAACAGATCATACTCAGGGTCATTTATTTAAAAGTCAAATCATTAAATCTTATTTAAATTAGACTTCAATTATGTTATCTCTATATTTTCGGGGTCACTGAATCCGAATCCATAGTCCCCCATTAGGTTGAGATCAAGGACATATCAAGGTTAAATCATCAGAAGCTATCGAAAATGGACCAAAATCATGATATTGAGGTTTTGGGTCGCTGAATCCGAATCCGTATATAAATGGATCCCCCCGGATTCAGATTCAGCGACTCCAAAAACATAAAGATACCACGATTGTGGTCTATTTTCGATGAATTTTGATGATGTGACCTGGAAATGACCGTAACTTTGACTGATGAGATCAAACCTACCCAGATTCGGATTCAGCGATCCCAAAAACATAAAGATAGCATGGTCAAGTCTTTCGGACCTTCAACTTTTTTTGTGGGGCTGTGTAATTACCATCAAAAGGTTGGTCCGCGACGCGACATCCATATATGTACGGTTGCAGGTCGTTGTATATAAATCTCCACGGAGCTGTCGTAGCGGTTCGCAGTTGCAGGTCCTGGTTCAAATCTGGACGCACCTTTAGACCTCAACTGTGTTATTTTCTTGCACGATTTAGACTGTGCGATATCTTTCACAGGACCATGTTGTGATTGGCCAAGTTCTGCCGAGCAAGGAAGGACACATTTATTTTTGTAAGCGTAACATTTAAAGATAACCTTGACAGGTATAAATATAATATATTTATAGCTACGGCAGCCTCAAAAAACTAGGATATCTTTTTAGAACTGAAAAGTATTTTCCCCTTTCAATTTATACATTTTTTATGTAGCTCATGCAAATTTGACCCTCTATGGAATATTATTCCCATATTTGGGGAATGGCGCCCCCCACAACCATCAGCATTCTAAATTCCATTTAAAGAAGGGCTCTTTATCTTAATTATGATCTTTTGCTTACTGAAAGGCTTGTTTCTATAGCCTATCTCCGGGCTGTATAGGATTTATAGCTTATTTATAGGTCCTTCCACGGCTTTTGCTACAAGAAATTTCACATTTTCACTAATTCCTTCAATTCCAGTACTCGACGGAGAAACTCGTAGTGCCACACTTATGCTTCTGTATACGGTGCAACTGGCTAGGCTTCGAACTTCTTACTTTGTCCGTCTTTTATCCCTGGAGTTTCTAGAATGTGGAACCTACTGCTCGCGAAGGTAATACCTTTTCCTTCGAATCTTTAACTATTTAAATATTGTGTTAACAAACTCCCTCTTACCCCACTTAAAACATCCACCATACGTAAGTATTTAGGCTTTTAACCTTTGTGGATTGTCCAAAGATAGACAAATATGGCCTATTTGATGGTTTGGTTGAGATAATCGGTGACCGGGTTACCCTTTATTTATTTTTAATTTTTACTATTAACGAGTCTGTCAAAGCTATTTTTAAGTATTCCATAATTATTCGTATTAAAACATGTGTGGTTCGTTTACGCCTTTTATTAGCAATGTGCATAACTATAGTAGAACTATGACTATGACAAATCTTTACTGACAGCACAATAATCAAATTTATTTATTGCCGTAGTAAGGTTTCTAGTTATTTTTTATAGTTTCATAAAAACGAATCGAAAAAGTCTGGAATTGACTATTTTGGTACATAATGCAAGAAAAGTTTTAGATGGATGATTCGGAAAGCTTCGTAATAGTCGTAATAATGGGGAAAATTTATTAATGGTTTATTAATGAAGCTCTAGCGGCAAGCGAGTATTGTCAGTCATACGAGAGGGAAATGAGTATTCCGTGCGAGTTGCATACTGTACTTTTTCTATGACTTTTGATATATCACTGTGACAGATTATTTGTCAGCCATGGCTTACGCAATATTATAGCCTACTGCCAATTTTTTATCAAATGTAATTAATTTTATGGCTTACGTACCTATTCAATACTTTTATATTCATATATGACTAAAAATAATGATCTTGGCTGAAGAGTAATATTTAGAAACCGAGGTTGTCGAAAACATATACAAATTATCGTATTTATGCACATTTCAAACACCCTATGACGGCCGTGGGTAATGGATGTGTAATGTGAGATAATGATATTAGATGTTTAAAATCACATTAAAAATGTTTACTATTTTTAACAGTCATAGAAAGAGTGTTTTTCACACCCATGCGACTTCTAGCACTTACCAGTAAGCTGTCACAATCGTGAAAACAATGCTGTTTTTAAAACTTCAAGCAGTTTTAGCAAAATATGGAATTCTGTGTTTTTCAAAACTATATTAGTTTTAATAATAAGATGTAAATTTATCTAGGTATAGCTTACAAAACTTGGCTTGTAATAAAAAAATAGCTAGACTAAAAACCAGTTACAAAGATGCCACAAGCGTCATACAAATAAAGACGGCAATCAACTATCGCTGTCTAAACGCGTCGTTTACATCGTGTGCGAGCAACAAAAAGGAGAATAATTAAAAGTGAGACAGAAGTGGTGACGCCGTGGCATCTTCTCTACTGGCGAGAACTTTAACATATTTACTTATTAAACTAATAATTCTATATTTTCCTTTCAGATAACAAGCGAGGAAGTTCTTGACTCCTATATTGGGCGAATAAAGAAGTAAATCCAGTTTTGAATTGCGTAGTTGCAGATCGATTCGATGAAGCTAGGAAAGAAGCTCGAGCAGCTGATGAACTTATAAAGTCTGGCACTATATCCGAGGAAATCCTTGCCAGGGAGAAACCTTTTCTTGGTGTGCCTTTTACCACTAAAGACTGCATAGCCGTTAAAGGTAGATAGAGAGTTTAGCGCCCTCCGTCCTCCGGAGGAGCTTATTATCTCAAGATCTCTGACGTCATTCGAAATTTAGGAATCTTGCGCAACGCGTTATTTAGGGCGTGGTCCCTACTATCTGTCAAACCATAAGTGTCATCTGTCACCTGTCAAATGTCACCTGTCACCTGTCATATGTCAAAAATCACGTGACATAGAAAATGGCCGCCATGCGTAGGATACTTGCGCTATGGTCATAAATTGATTTGCGCAAACGCGAAAATTCCAAGTCATACCGTTCGGGCGCTATCGACTAAAATCGTTATTTAACCTTGATGATGAGTCATTAGCGCGCGGTTTAAATTTTTTAAATATAGTATTACGTCATACCTATCGAATAGCGAAAACCGCATGACGCCATCTTTAGCCATAAGGGCGCTACAGCTGTTTAAAATATGGCGAGAGACACCAACCAGCGATTAGGACGGTAACCCCATAGCAAAATTAACCATAGCGGCCTTATTATTAAACTTAGAATAATGAAACTTGAACAAAGAATAGTTGCTAACGGCAAATAATTTCAAGGTCAAACTTGTCACATGATAATCCTAAAATTCTAAGAATTACGGGCCCCGGCACCCCGCGCCCCCTGCTTAAGCTATCGGTTTAAGCGGAAGGCGTAGCGCGCACAGTGACGTCTTAAATAATAATTAAATTCTAAATAATAAAAAAGGCCTTAACCAATCAGAGAGCCGTATTTTTTCTTAAGCCGTTATTTTTAACCAATCAGAGAGCAGTTTACCCTAATAGATGGTTTCTGAACGTACCCCTTGTAATTTCAAGGCCAAAGCATACGTCAACAATAACAAAGATAGCTGCAGTTAGATAATAAACGGTAAAAACAGTGGTAACTAAATAAAAAGCAGTGTTTGTAGTAAAGCATTTATTATAAAATAAAAAATACATACATGGTTGCCATATTTCTAAATAATTTTTAGAATAATGCCTTATAAAATAAATAGCAGTGTTTACAGTAAAGCATTTATTTTTAAATTAAAAAATACATTGTTACCATATTGCTAAATAATTCTTAGAATAATACCTTATAAAATAGGATATTTAATTATAAACTCGGCATATATTTTGGTACGTGGTCGTATTTTATCTCCTAAAAATAAAATATAATCATTTAAATTTAACTTCTGGTGTAACAACTCGCTTGGTTTTTCATATGCTGTTGCGTTTATATACGTTTTAACAGGTGTATCGATATTGACATATTCAATAATTCCACTTGTAATGGGAAACCTGTAGTAATCAAATTTTGTGCCATTTATTAAAAGATGTTTTGACAAACCCTTTTCGCAAACCAACATAATATTCATGTAGCCATACAAGTTGTTTTCGGGTTTATCCTTTACACCATCTTCTGTTTTAAGCTTTTTGCTAAATGATATGGATGAGTTAAATTACGTCCGAACTTGTCGAGAGTCATCTTGAAAATGATGTTATGTTACTAAATCAATTCTTTTTATTCAATAATATCGGCTTCCTTTAACTCTTCAATAATACTCATAATCTCATTTTGATGGTTATTATTACCCACTTGCTTGCTAGCCATTAACAATCTTAATCTATCCACAAGCTCATTTGGATCATCCCAGTAAATATAATCAGTTTTATTATTGTTAAATATTTTATGTTGAGTATCAATTGGTAAACCATAGCCTTGAGGATTTTGTGCTCTTGTAATTCGCAACTCTTTATCGCGTTCTTTTTGTTTTCTTATTCGCTCCTCTTTTATACGTTCGAGTAACGGTTTAATTGTTAACATGTACTTGACACCTCTGTTGCCAACATGCTGTTCGTTTTCATTAAAGTTTCTCTTACTAGCATTCGTTAGCAAAACCAATTTTGCAAATGCTCGCTCGTCTAGTGATGTAAATTTGTTTTTTAACGGATTGGTCTTGAATATAAGTTCATATAGACCAGGAGTTCCAATAAATTTTTCCCCTTTAACATAAATATCTGGACCGTTAAATTCAAGTCGAGAATCACCGAAAGTTAGATGATCAGTAGCCATATCATGTTTTAAATAGTTTCGATCGTACTCGTTTTCCGTATCTTTTATAAAACCTTCAACATATTTTCTAGGTAGCGGATCATACTGATCTAGATATTCTCGAAAGGATTCTTCCGGAATACTATCAATCTGAACAGGATTTAATTGTGGGTCGACTCTAAAGTCATCATCAAAGTAACTTTCTTCAGGTTGGTGCTCATAGATAGTTCTGTTTAAATCAGTTTCCTCTGTTTCGCCTTCTTCCATCATTTGATCATCTTCCGACGGCTCATCATCCATATATTCTTTTTCTTGTTCAGCTATATCGTCTTGTTTTTTAACGGGACTGGCAAAGTTAAGAGGAGTTCGTGCTTTCTTTATTACTGTATGAGTAAAATTTTCGCTTTGACGTCTTTTTAAGGACTTTGGTATAAATGGTTGTCTACCAGATTGAGTGTTTTGTATTGATTTGGATATTATTTTTGCCAAAGGTTTATACGTATTTTCCAATATAACAGCATTCTCATAACGACCAGCTTTTATTGAATCATATAATTTTTTTACACTACGCGAATGTTTATCAAGGAGTTGAAGAATGTTTGGATCTTCTTGCAAACTCCGCTTATCTTCTGAGCGCTGATCATCATTCGTGTCGAACTCTAGCTCGCCATTCTCACGTTGCTGCTTCTTTAAAAGCTGGAATTTTTTCGAATACTATTGGAAGCTTCAATTATTTTACGCCTCGCATCCTTGTCCAACTTGTTCAAATCCATGGTAAAGATATATTTTTAATAATTAGGATTTACTTTTGGAGCAACCCACTGCTTAAGCAAATAGCCCAGAGCCCTCTGCTTAAGCGATAACGGTCTTTATTTTCAAATACGGCACCGTTTTCTTAAAATACGGCACTGTTTTCTAAAATACGGCACCGTTTTTCTAAATACGGCACTGTTTTTCTAAAATACGGCACCGTTTTCTAAAATACGGCACCGTTTTCTTAAATACGGCACTGTTTTTCTAAATACGGCACCGTTTTCTAAATACGGCACTGTTTTCTAAATACGGCACCGTTTTCCTAAAATACGGCACTGTTTTCTTAAATACGGGCACCGTTTTTCTAAAATACGGCACTGTTTTCTAAAATACGGCACTGTTTTTCTAAATACGGCACTGTTTTTCTAAATACGGCACTGTTTTTCTTAAAATACGGTACTGTTTTCTTAAATACGGTATTATTGTTAATAATCTTTATGTAGCTCTAGACACGTGTTGACTCAATGACGGGTGGGAACTAAATGATGGCAGTTATAGTATAGCGTAACATATATAAATATACTTAACATTCTGATTCAATCCTTAGTATTGTCAAAGACTTTGTGCTGTACGGTCATGCAGAAGTTTAAGAAAAAATCAATTAAGAAAAAAACTGCTCGTAGAGGCAAGGGGATTCCCTTCGAGACCGCGTTTCAAAAAGCGAGGGAGGCATTGTACGTGGAAAAACCGCAAGATCTTTTCTCTGCTGCTGAAGTAGCTCTGAAAGCATTCAATGGGGTGGAAAAAGAAAAACCTGCAGATGTAGTACCTTTACCTGTAGTCGGCGGATTTCTACCATTTTTAATACCACTTTTTGCCGGCTTAAGCGCCGTAGGAGCACTTAGCGGTGGAATATCAGGGATCGTAAAAGCTGTTAAAGATTCTAAGGCGGCGCAAGAAAGATTAGAAGAAGAAAAGAGACACAACAAAACAATGGAATCTATTGCGATTAGCAAAACTGGTAGCGGTTTATATTTAGGACCATACAAAAACGGTTTGGGACTCTATTTAAAACCCTATAAATACAGATGACTCAAGAAATAAATTTAGTCTTACTTCAACCGTCATGCATACCTTTAGCTTGAGTGGTAATAGTTCCATCTTAGAAGCAACCTATAACCCGCCCATCTACTTGAGAGATGACACTAGTGAATACGAGCTTGGTTTAGTCAGTTTAGAAACGTTTAACGCCATACCCAACATTGATAATAGTAATAACAAATTTTATGTGGGTGATATTACTCTAGAAATCCCGATTGGATCATATGAAATAAGTGCAATAAATGATTATCTACAAGAGGCCATACAGGAAAAAAATAAAGCCATCAATAATTTTAATTGTACCCTAAGCCTAAAGGGTAATGTTAATACGCTCAAGTGCGAGCTTGAATGTTCTCATACAGTTGACTTTACTAAGACAAATTCTATTGGAAAATTGTTGGGATTTCATAATATTTTGCTAAAGCCCAACGTTAAACATGTATCGCAAACACCTGTAAATATTCTGAAAATTAACGTGATTAAAATCGAGTGTAATATCGTTACTGGCGCATATCACAATAATATGCTTGTTCATACAATACATGAATTTTCGCCATCAGTACCAGCTGGTTTCAAAATTATAGAAATTCCTCAAAATGTGCTTTATATGCCTGTATCCACCAAAATTATCAGCAACATTAAATTAAAACTGGTTGATCAAGATGGTGAATTGGTTGACTTTAGAGGAGAAGTTATTACTATTAGATTACATTTGAGAAAGTCTTTATAAATAACTACTTTGTGATATGTGTGTCAGTATACTGCAGAACGTTGTGCAGAGCACACGTGTTATGGTTGTGAAATATAACGCCAAGAAAATTGTCAATTTTAACCAGCTTTGGAACACTAAAAAGAGCTTAACAGAAGAAAATATAAGATTTCTTGCATCCATAGGGCTTCTTGTTAAAAACTTAGAAAATGAGCATTTTAAACGTGACAGATTCGCTAAACTTTGATAACTCTATTACAAAAATAGAAAGGCATAGCCATTTACCGTACTCCAGCTCTTTCAAAAATAATGATGAAATTCGAATACCGGTGCAACAAACTGATATATACACCCTACCTTGGGCAAGTCATATTTATTTGGAAGGACGACTTTTAAAAGGGTCCGATGGAAGAGTTTCAGACACTGCTAAACTTGTAAACAACTTTGTGGGACACCTCTTTGAAGAAATTCGTCTTGAAATTGGCGGAAAAGTTATTGATTCGACTAGATATCCTGGAATAGCAGCAACAATGAAAGGTTATGTCTCTTACAATGGTAATGAGTTAATTAAATATAAAAACGCTGGTTGGAGTATTGAAGATGATTTTACCTGGGACGGGATGGGCTCAAACGGAACTTTTAATGTTTGTGTTCCACTAAGGACATTACTAGGATTCGCTGAAGATTTTCAAAAGATACTTATAAATGTTAAGCATGAACTAATATTGTTAAGAAGTTCTTCCGATAAAAATGCCGTTATTAACACTACCGATGGAGAAAATGTACAAGCTATTATTGATAAAATTGTTTGGAGGCTACCACATATTACAGTATCCGATGCTGAGCGACTAGAACTTTTACAGATTGTTGGAAGTGGAACTGAATTGGATATCGGTTTTAGAAGCTGGGAACTCACAGAACATCCTTCAATACCGATTGGAAAACACCTTACATGGACCATTAAAACTTCTGTGCAGGTGGAAAGACCAAGATGGATAATTTTAGGTTTTCAAACAGATCGAAAGGATA
The DNA here is from genome assembly GCA_014170235.1 of Listronotus bonariensis. Classification (NCBI taxonomy): domain Eukaryota; kingdom Metazoa; phylum Arthropoda; class Insecta; order Coleoptera; family Curculionidae; genus Listronotus; species Listronotus bonariensis. The sequence continues at coordinate 160,709 of JACEGR010000558.1, forward strand.
ACCACAAGAAAAATTGTAGCTTATTTGATCATTGTGATGTATCAAATGCAAAGCTTTATTTAAATTCTGAATTTTATCCATATGATAATTTAAATTTGGAAATTTCAAGAGGTATAATAGCTACTCTCTATGAAATGTACTCAGAATTTCAAGAAAGCTACTACGAAAAAGAAAACGAACCACTTTTAACTCCTAAAAAATTTAAAAACAATGCATCCTTAATTGTAATTGATTGTTCAAGACAAAATGAAATCCTTAATTCTGGCATTATTGATGTAAGGTTAGAGATTGAAACAAAAGAAAACTTTCCTGCAAACACAAATGCTTACTGTTTAATTATTCATGACAAACTTGTAAAATATTCACCATTAACAGGGTCTGTGAGAAGAGTTTAAATAACCGTAATAATACATTATTCTAAGAATTATTTAGCAATATGGCAACAATGTATTTTTAATTTAAAATAATTGCTTTACTGTAAACACTGCTATTTATTTTATAAGGTATTATTCTAAGAATTATTTAGAAATATGGCAACCATGTATGTATTTTTTATTTTATAATAAATGCTTTACTACAAACACTGTTTTTTATTTAGTTACCACTGTTTTTTACCGTTTATTATCTAACTGCAGCTTTCCGCTTAAACCGACGGCTTAAGCAGGGGGCGCGGGGTGCCGGGAGCCCGTAATTCTTAGAATTTTAGGATTATCATGTGACAAGTTTGACCTTGAAATTATTTGCCGTTAGCAACTATTCTTTGTTCAAGTTTCATTATTCTAAGTTTAATAATAAGGCCGCTATGGTTAATTTTGCTATGGGGTTACCGTCCTAATCGCTGGTTGGTGTCTCTCGCCATATTTTTAAGCGAGCTGTAGCGCCCCTTATGGCTAAAGATGGCGGTCTTGGTAACCGCCATTTTTATCGATTTGTTAAAAAAAAACAAATAAGGGTAGAAAAGTGCTTATACCTTTTTACACATTTTTTACTAAGCCGTATATTCTATTACCGTAATATCATAATTTTTGGTTTAACCGGAAGTGCCACAGAGATTAACTTTTAGCAGTAAATAACTTTATTAATTTAAATTAATTTAATAGTGAATCGTTAAGCATAATATTTTTGTCGCTATTCTTAAGGCAGTTAAGGCTTTTACTATTAATAGCTTAAGAACTATTAGATTTGGAGATAGGATATAATTTACAAGAAAGATTAAATGACTGTTAAGTTTAAATTTTAATGTAGCAGTTTTCATTGAAATAACTGAAGTTCTTTACTGTAGAAACTCAATTTCTCTGACATTTCCGGTAAAATCGGAAATTATTTTTACGGTTACAGGATATAAGACTCAATAATATGGGTAAAAAATCGCATTAGGCCTGTGTTATTATTTGTTTTTTCAGCATATCGATAAAAAATGCAGTTAACATGACCTTTTTAAACTCTATCATCTCAAAAACTAATTAAGATAGGTATAAAATGTGGCACATATATTTGCTTAGAATTACTTGTAGATTTAATTTTAAGAAAAATATATAGAGCTTTCCATTTAAAAAAGCAAAGTTAGAAGCACTTTCGGTTAAACCGGATATGCCACATAAAAACTAAAACATCAAAAATTTGGATAATATCCTGCCAAAATTTCATAATTGTGTAACACTCAAAAAAATAACAGGCTTGCTAATCATTTCGTGTGCACTCGGTATTTTGCTAAAATTAATATTCTTTTAAACTAACCATCTTGCATGCATAAAAAAATGACACAGGCCTAATGCGATTTTTTACACATATTGATTGAGCTTTATATCCTATATTTATAACTTTTGCTGTCTCACCCACTTTTCCACTAGGTTAAAAACAAAATTAATTTATATTTTTGTTAGTAGAAAAAGCTCGTTAGGTATTTGGTTAATTTATTTATAAATTTGTTTTATTAATTATGTAAAAACATTTTTTTTAATAATAATAAAATTCAGGTAGTAAAAACGCAAAAATCACTTACGTTATCTGTTCCCACCTGTACTTTATTTCATACTTATTATACTGGGTTAGTAAAAAGTACACCTCTTCTAAATATATTTAAAACTGCTAAAGCTGTTTTTACAAAATTTGGTAGGTACATAAATTGTCTTAGACATGTGGAATTAAACAGTTATATCTGCACTGTTGTCAGATTTTCCAGTTTGGTGCTACAACAGGTATTTAAAAAAAAATAAAAAGGCTACCCCATTTATTTTTATTGCATTAAATTTAGCGGATCAAATTTAGTAAGTTTTTAAATTTTAAAAAGTCTGCCCCTATTATTTGCCGAGGTATGATACATTACACTTTCAGCAAAATGTTAATGTACGGTAGCGTTAGCGCCTAAATATCTTTAAAACCGCTTGGACTGTGTTTTAAAATTTGGTATTTAGGGGTTTTTGGGCATGCGATATTTAAGAGTTGCAGTACTTTTTACTAACTCGGTATGGTGTGACATCGTAATATATTAAATTTGGATAAGCACAACCATTAAATTATAAAAAGTATACTTTTACCCAGTGTCAGGTCGTGAAATTTTTTAGTGGAAGAGGACAAGCAAAAAAAGAAATAATAATAAAATTTATTTAAAGCTTCCCTCTCTGGGGCGCTGATTACGAATCTTAAAGAATTTTTTGTCGGACACGTTTTGTTTGAAAAATCTGTCATCAAACTTAAATACAACACTAATCTGAATTCACCATATTCCTCTTTCTTTTTGCACGAAATTTTTGAGTTTTTCGCCAAATTGGAAATAAATATATAATTTTTACCTCTTAAAACCCCAATTTTTAACTTATTTTATCCATATTTCCAGAAAACTGCCAAGCTTCACTTTTAATAACAGAAGCCATAGCACCGCCCTTTCACGTCTAATAATATATATCTTAAAAATAAAACCTTGTTATCAGATTCGTAATCAGCGGCCCAAATCGGCGTGGTGTCCGATAAGTAAACAATTTCTTATTTTTCTTATTAATACTTTTTAATGGAAATTAAGGATTCACTTAATGTAAAGTTGTTCGATAGATTTTGGTATATGTTTTAGATCGTTTACCCCATGTTTAGTCCACGCTTTTATTTCTTTATTAAATTATAATTAAACAAAAGTCACTAAGTTATATTTTTCATAAATGTTCTTATTAAAAACTTTGTGGTATGTCCTAGACAAACTTTTATTGAGTAGTAGGAACTGCAAGGCATTTATTTTCGATTGTGAATTTATTTTTAAATTAGCAAATATTACATTACACAACTCTTAACATACGAAATCATTAATTATATTTGTTAAAATTAAAGTTATAATCATAATCAATAATAAATATTGCCACTTAAACTTTACATGAAACTACTGTTTGACCTGCGACTTCTGCCTAAATTTGTGCTCACTTTCTTTACTAATTTCGCGTAAAGGAGACGTATGTTACTTGAGCAACATACTTTTATATATTTAGGCGTTGCTGCGTAAGTACTTTAGAATTAAGATTTAAGTAGAGTGCTTAAAAGTATTTTAATAGGATTATAGTAAATATCCAAAAATAAATTTTACGAAATCGATGCTTTTTTTGTTTGTTTGAAGGGTGGGCACGTTCCCTATTAGTACCTACCGGCCGCGACTGCTTTTACCTACTACTAAATAATATAGACACTGTATACAAGTTTTTAAATTTTCTTTAAAGGTTAAGTTATACGGGTCGCTCTAGTTATCGCCATTATTGTTACCCAATAAGACATTTAAAATTAAACTGTTTTGTGGCACAGTAATTGCGTTTACTTAGTATATCTACGAATATTCTAGATTTCAGTAATAAATAAACAAAAATAAGTGTTGCAATATGGTTCTTATAAAACAAATTACGTTTTAAAACTAAATATTTTGGTATTTATATATAACTAGTCATTTCCGTAATTAAGTTTTTTTTGTAAGTATAGAAAATACATTTTCAAAATATTGATATTTTAAAGATATTACTATAATGCTCATTTTCACAATATATGGTAACCATCACTTTTGGGTTAACTATTGTGGCAAGACCAATCACATTTCGGTATTTCGTTGTTTCTATGGTAAAAACCTATAGTTAGTGTTAACAAAGATCCAAATTATCTTTGGTGTTAACCAAATATTGTGAAGCTGGCCGTAATATAAGTATAAAAATAGTAACACATTTTTTGGTTTTATTTCTAAAATGACTAAAATATGTGGGATATGTGTAATTTCATCACCTCCGTGGTCACCACGTCCGTCATCAAGCGGTGTAATGCTTATTATAATATTTACAAAACAAAAATCATTTTATAAGTGTTTTGTAGTAATAGCATGTGGTTATTGTTAAATTGGCAGAATTGTTTGCGATGTATTTAAGTTCCTAGTAAAATAACTCTTTTTGCCAACCCCATTATTGCCCATGTCCCGGTTCAAGAAGTTGATTAAAACAAGCTCAATAGCTCCTACTTTTGCCGAACATAGTAGGTTTTAAAACACAATACCCAAGTATTAATTTTAAAATTAAAACTTATTTTTTTGACCCTGAAATAATTTTAAAAATGTTCGTGTAGAAAATATGTCTTGTAATAATTTTGGCCTTAGTGGTATTGATTATAAAGGATATTTTACTAAGAAACTTCCATTAAATGCCTTTTAAAAATTTTCAAATTAAAAACCCCTTAAAACCTAAAGTCAATTAGTGCCAAGACACTTAACGTAAGTTTTAAAGTCGAAGTAAATTTAAGAGACATAGAGTGATAAGCTTTCGTTGCAAACTAATGAAAAACTTTGAAATGTGTAGGTAGTAATTAAATGGCAACGTTTTGAACTTAAAAAATAATTAAAGTGGTGTTTTAATTGTTTTCTTTTTATCAGTTTAAATATCTGTTTTTTAAAATAGTAAAAACTAACTTGCTATTAACGATACGGTTTGGACTTAACATTTTTAATTTACCTTTTTTGTTGGTTTATTTGCAAGATTGATGTTTTTACTTATATTTTAAATTTGTCAAACAATTATTTTTGTAACGCCTTTTGTATAATAAAAACTTTAAACTTAATGCACTGGGAAGCTGAAAATTAAAGTCAATTTGAAATTTGAAGGTCCAGAAAACTGGCAATGAAACATCGGCGAAAAGTAAAAAAACAGGATTTGTTGCTTTGTAGTTACTAAAGAGTAGCTAAGTAAACGATTTTGTTTCTTAAACCGATCGATTTTTGTTAAGTTAGCATGGATATACCCTGAAAAGTATAATACATTAAATAAAAATAAATCGATTTGCTGCTAATTTTCTGCTGCAGAAAAAAATTAGAAATAACGATTTTGTTTAATATTAACAAAATTAATACTGTCTATGCTCGCTTTACACCCAACTTTTCCAGGTAAATTTTAGTCTTAGAATTTGTTGCTACTTACGAAATTGTTTGCCACAGTGTGATAAGTCAGCAACAAAATAAGAACCGGCAAGGAACACTGGAGATCGGTTAGAGTCACCAATAAAATAGAAACCGGAATTCGGGAAAGATTAAAGATCGGTTTGACATTAAAACTGGTCACACCCAATTTTTCCAGGTAAAATTCAATCTAAAAAATTCGTTGTGGTTTTTACTTTGTTGCTGATTCTATACACTTAAATAAAACAAAAATCAGTTTAAATTCTATCCGGAAAAATCGGGTATATACCTGACCAATTTGTATGTTATCCCATCTCCAATCTTCTCCGACTTCTATTTTGTTGCTGACTTTATACACTTGTCAAACAATTTCAAAGCGGCAATTTTTTAAATTTAAATGATATCCAGAAAAATCGGGTGTAAAGCTGGCGTGACCAATTTATAAGTTCACCGATCTCCAATCTGTCCCAAATTTCGGTTCGCATTTGGTTGCTGACTGTTTATACTATGACAAATAATTTCGTGAGCAGCACCAAATTTTCTGATCCATTTTTATCTGGAAAATTCTGGTGTAAAGCTAGTATGGAGAGTATTAATTTTGTCAAAATTAAAAAAAATCGGTGTTTCTTAATTTTTCCGAAGCAACAAATTAGCAACAAAATGACTCATTTTTATTCAATGTATTACACCTTTTCAGCGTATATCCGTACTAACTTATTGAAAAGCTGGAACTGAAGCCACTTTCTCACGATCGGTTTGAACAATAAAATCGTTTATTTGCCTTCTTATTAGCAACTAAAAAAGCCACAACTTCTTTTTTATTCTTGCCCATTTTTCATTGCCAGTTTACCGGACCTGAAATTTGTGACCTCAGAACCATTTTTTGTCAAACCATATACCTTGGGTCCCGGGATAGGTGTTACAAGACGACAAACGGACCAAACATTATTAAATTTTAAAGCGAAATTATGGGAAAACCGGTCGCATAGCCCAAAACTAACAAAAAATTTTACTCCAATTCGTATAATACAGGGTGAGTTATATCTAAAAATACACAAAATGCCTAGGAGCTAACTAATTTAATTTTTAGAAAATGAAACAAAATTGTAGAAAATTAAATTTTATGTCAAAATTTAAAGTTAAAGAATAAGAGTAAAAAAAAATGTAAATGCTATTTTTTTACATTACACGTTACAACTTAAATACTGGGCAAGACGAAGCAAAATTTAAAAGAAAATTTAATAATTTTAAATATATTTTTTTAAAATTCTCTAAATTTTGATATAAAATTTTATTCTCTACAACATTTACTTATACATTTTTATCCTATTTTTAAAAATAAAAGTCTTGGTTATTTTTTATATTTTTAGTTATAACTCACCCTCATAATACCGAACAAAGTAAAATTTTATATTTATCAGTTTTGGACCATGCGACTAGTTTTCCCAGAAGAAAATTTAAATATTCCAAAATTGTTTGTCCATTTGTCCTCTTGTAACACCTATCCTGGGCACATTGTAAGTTATTGTTTATAAATGGCCGGGTCGTACCATCAAAACCACGTATACGAAGACACATACCAGCTCCAAGAACTGCCCAGAGGCTAAGAGTGTTGTTATTGCAGAAGTAAAATTACATCAAGCTAAATATGATTTTTAATTAAATTTACTGTATCTCTTCCCAACTTTAAGCAGTCAGTAACGCAGGAAAAGATAGTTCAAGTAACTAACAATAAAGTTTTCTTAATATTGTTTTAAAATAATACCACGAATTCCTTTTTAATTGTAAATTTCTTGCCTTACTAGTATAAATCGAGGAGTTAAAATGTCAAAAATAATTACAATTTTAAAGTGATCAAAATATTTTGCTTGCTAGAATATTAAGTAAAAATAGTATTGGCAATTCCCCAAATACATAAATTAACAAAAAAAACCTACAAACAAAATTTTGTTCAATTTCAATCTTAAATGCCTTCTTTTTGGTTTTTTGACCGTTTAAGACTATTAGATAATAAATATGAAAATTGCAAAAAGTTTCATTGGTTTTGATGTTATACAGGGAGTGGAATGTTGCATTTTGACCCAAATTGTTAAACACCCTACGGAATAATTTAACGTCACGATTTTTTACCAGTGCATTGGATTTTTAAGTCCCATCTTTTCGAAAATTTCCATATTTTTTTATTTATATTAGTATGTCTATTCTAAAAGCAAATACAAATTTTTAAAGAAAATAATGCAATTTAATTATGATGGTCGTAATACACGCATTATTGCAAATGTAACTCTACTTTGCATCGATGCTTTAAATCGGTTAGTCCTAAAAAGTTATATGGTGGTAACCAAGATTAGTTTATATCTATAAGGTTGCGACATATCCTTAACTTTTAGGCGGTTCGAGGTCGGGGACGCAAGGAAGGGCACTCCACGGAGAAAAGTTGGCAAGACTGGGTAAAATCAAAGCTGATGATCAATCCAGTGGCGTCTAGAATTTGCGCATTGTTTTGGAAGTGATATTTGTTGAAAGATGTAATTCCAAATGTTTTTTATTTAAAGTAAAAGAATTTACAACTTAATAATAATAAAAACTGTTGTGTAAACGGTTGTTCTACTAATACAATAAAGTGTATATATATCTCCGGCACTGAACAACATGGCCGAAAAATGGGAGATGTGACGTCATAACACGTCAAAGCAATATGGCCGAATGTCGCGACCCTATATAGACCAACTTTGTATGGTAACTACGTTCTCGCAAATGTCAAATCAGTGTTGACAATTTTTTAAAAATATAAAACAAAAGTATTTACTGATTTATAGGTTGTAGGCAGTTTAATAAAAAAAAATATAATATTATAAAACAAAAAGCAAATAAATCACGTTTACTTTAAACATGTTTTAATAAAATTATAAACATTAAACAATTAAGGGTAATACAAAGAGGTTATAACAAAACGCTACCTACTACTATCATTACTTTATCTAACACGCAACACTGGTATCTAATTTTGAAAAATTGAACAGTGTATTTACATCGTTACTGATTTTTATCAGCTGTAACGATGGTAAGTCAAATAATATAATAACATAAACTTTTTATTAGTTATAAGCTGCTTGTAGCTAATTTTTAAAACGTTGCTAGGACGGGTGTACCCGAGTCGCTAGACGGTGGTAAGATAATAAAAAAATATAAATTTGGGACTGTTGAGTTGCTAGACAAAGATGCGGGAGTTGCTAGAAAAACATTGTTGAGTTCCTAGACGGTAAAAAATGAATGCTCTATACCATTTTTTTCTGTTTCACAGTCCGACCGTGTTAAATGTCTTCACGGTCTGATTCTATTTATGAATAAACGAAAGGAAGAATGACATAATTTTAAATAGATTAATAAAGTGCGTATTAGTCTTCGGTTTATTGAAGGAATTAAAAAAAATATTTAACTAACCATGACCCCCACCTATACTCTGTCTTTGGTAAAAACTATTTAAGTAATATCAAATAACGAAACACTAATTAGTTATTATCCTAAAAGTGCATAAAGTTATACTTTTCCGCACTCGAACTACCGATGCCCGAACGACGCGAAGCGAAGTTTTGGTTAGTTAAAAATGCGTGCGGAAAAAAATCCACACGCCGTGCGGAAAAGAGACAGTTTCTAAATTAAAATGCGTGCGGAAAAGTGATTTTTTTAAGCATGCTTGTAAAAACCATTCTTTATGTTATAATATATTGGCCGTATAAGGGATGCTTAATAAAATTGGTGAGCTTGGGTTTTTACCTGTCTGTAAAGAACTCAATTATCCCCCGTTTAGCAACTCAACTAAATATGTCAGTCTAGGAATTTAACAATCTTAATCTGTTTTATTTGTGTTTGTCTAGCAACTTAAGTACACCGGCTAGGACAACGTTATACAAAGTGGTTAATAAACAAGTCACATTTTTGACGAAAATTAAAGTTATCCCAGTATTACAAAATTGAATAATATTTTGTTTTAATTAAACTGCATCATTATTTCTGAAAGTTTTCGCAATTATGATTAAAAGTTGGTTATTAAAATTACAGAGTTTTACTCAAAGACACTGGTTAAACGACCGCCGGCGGTTTTGCTCAATTACAAGAAGAAACCCGCCGTCCGGCAGTTTTATCTACTTACGTATATTAAAACCGCCGAAAATAATAAATAATGGGTTAATACCGGCGGCTTTTAGTTATTTTAACGGTAGATGCCACCATCCGGCGGTTTTGTTTATAAAAACTGTTGAAAACGGCCGAAAAATACTTAAACTTAACCTATCTTTAATAATTAACTATTTGTATTATTGTTTAATATTATTTTTAATATTAATCAACAACCAAAAATAAAACGATGTTGTTTTATATATTAACTACATTGTGTATTACAATTCTAACGTTTCGGTTTTTATTTTAACCTTTCATCAGAAATTTTATGCTAAAATAGAACAAAAACCGCTTACTTTTACAATATATAACACAGAAATAGTCTAGTTTACCTGCAGAAGAAGATTCCTGAGTGATATTTGTACTTAACACAATCAACAAAACATGTTACGTCACATAATGAAAAAACAAACTACTATAATATTTTTGAAACGAACAACATGCATGTATGTATATAAATTAAATTGTACTGAAATAACACAAGATCTATCTGTTGGAATATCGGCTGTTTTTCCTTTTTATACTAATATTGGCATGATAATCATAGGGTTTAGCTTTTCTTGACACAACTTAAATATTTGCCGATACTATCAATTTATTATTGAAATAGCTTTCATTAATTGATCGACACCTGATGCTGTAGATTACTTGCCATGGCACTCGTGGCAGCCTGACTTACTTGCTGCTTGATTTGAATTCCTCGATCACTTCGCATAGTTCCCTGATGGTTGTACGTAGATTTTTCAATACCATGTAACGATTGTGACGGCGTATACATTGGACAAACGAGTCAACTTTTAAAAAATCGCTTGAATGGGCACAAGTATGACAAAAAAATAAAACAGCTTTAACCAATCATATGTCAAGTAACACCCATACTTTCGACTATGAAAACGTAAAAATTCTACGTACAGAAAACCATCAAAAAAAAGGGAACTATACGAAATGATCGAAATTCAAAAAAATCCAAACAGCATAAATTCTAAGTCAGATACCAAAGGCTTAAGTAAAATTTACCACAACATAATTAATTAATTAATCAATCAAACAATAAAGCTTAATTTCAGTAATGTATAAAAAAATTATAATTATCAACAAATATTTAAATTGTGTCAAAAGAAAGAATAAACCCTATGTTATCATAACAATATTAATATAAAAAAAAGGGAAAAAAAACAACCGATATTCCAACAGATAGATCTGTATTAACTTCAGTACAATTTAATTTATATACATACATGCATGTTGTTCGTTTCAAAAAATATTATAGTAGTTTGTTTTTTTCGTAATTGTGTGACGTAACAATGTTTTGTTGATTGTGTTTTTAATTTAAGTACAAATATTGCACTCAGAGGAATCTTCTTTCTGCAGGTAAACTAGACTATTTCTGTGTTATATATTGTAAAAGTAAGCGGTTTTTGTTCTATTTTAGCATAAAATTTCTGATGAAGGTTAAAATAAAAACCGAAACGTTAAATTGTAATACACAATGTAGTTAATATATAAAACAACACTAAAGCGACAAAAAAAAATGTATGCTTTTATTGAGGATGAAACAAACTTTAACATTTTTGAGAAAAGAAACAAGTTACACAATCAATAATTCATAAACATGGCTTATTTCTTTAATCATATTATTAACATTTAAAAAAATAATTTAAGTTCTCCCATAGCTACAGAGTTACGAGTGTTGACACGTAAGCCACGGGTTTCGAGTTCGAATTCCGGATAGTTCCCTAGCTAATTTTTTTTTGTTTTTGTGTTTCTTTATATAATAAATTTTTATAAATTTTTCTCTATTTTTATTTTTTATTGTTCATAATTTAATTTTTAGACAAATATGTTTCCACCCTTTAAGATTTTTACGTTATATCTAATTGCTGACGATGACGTCCTGATAAGTTATTCCTTCGTCTTTTCTGCTTGACATTAAAAATGTTTTTTGGTTTTGTAGAATATTGGGATTGGGACCATGTAACCAAATAGTTTATGTCTTTTTAAATTATATGCCCTTGATAAAGTGGCAATCTAGCCACAAAACGTTAGGATAAATACAATAGTAGTTGTTTTAAACGAACGTACTATACAGGTTGTTTAAAACTTAAGTATGGCACTAGGCAGCTACAAATTTATTATAAAATTTGTAGCTGTTTGTTTTCTTAAAATTGTTAAGTCCCAAAATTAAAGAAAAAATTCTTCTTGCTACATTGGTGTATTAACTAAATCAGTCTCTCGGAACGGTTCTGCAATTTTTAAAGTTAGATATTAAAAAATACGTAGGGTTATTCAAAAGTAGCGCATTTTTACCAATTTTTAAATTAAAGGTTATTTTATTCGAAACAAAAGAAAGCCCTTCAATAAGGACTACTTGGTTGGTAAATGAGAATAAGAACAATTAAAAAGATTACCGGATGTGCAAAATTAATTGCAGCAAAATAGGCAGCTGCAAATTATAAAACTTTCTACAGAATATCTTTTTGTTACGGCAAAAATTTAAAGACCTATTTATAAGCTAATGTTATTATAAAATTTTATATAAATATAGGTCCAAAAATGCATTGTTTCCAAGATACAAGGTGTAAAACTTTCAAAAAAGTACCGTTCGTATTAATAATTTTCTTAAGGAGCTTATCCAGCTTCAACTTAATTTAACTTATTAAGTCCAGTAGTGTCTCTAGCGGCACCTAAATGAATATTACCGAAAAAAATCTACGCCGCTGCTTTTTATAATTTTTGGTATTTTATTTATTCTACACATAACGAAATAAATCACTCTGGTTATTTTTTTATCTTACTTTCCAAAAAATCAGTTAATTCCAGGGAACCCCCAAAAAAATTTTTTAAGAACTAATTTAGTAATTCTGTGTTTAAGAAATATGCAATAAGGTGGTTTTATTTTTTTAGAAACAAAGCAGGATATATATAAGTGTATTTTTAGAGGCTCAATTTTAAAAAAAAGTATAAAAGTTGCACAAAAGTCAGTGGCGTACATTTTTTGTTATAAATCTTTGTTCCAGCCATTTGAGACGCAACTGGAGTTAATAGATTAAATCAAGTTGGAGCATAATACGCCTTTTGAGACAATTAATAATAATAATAATATCAATAAATCGTCTTTTATTTAAAAAAATATTTTTACAAAATACATAAAATTTACAAAAACAAAAACCAAAAAAAAAATGACAGCCTAGCCAAGACGAGATTTATCCGCAGGAACACCTTGTCTTACATCTAACCTTGACCAAACTGTACCCCTACAATTAACTATACAATAAAATTTAACTATCTAAGTTTAACCACTTAAATTAGAAATAAAAACAACAGAGACAAGACTATACACAAAAGCAACTAGACGAAATTAAGGTAATATAATAATAACTATTAAGTAATATAACATTAATAACATTACAATCACTATTGGGAAGCAAGCAAATAATGTTTTAAACTGCGCTTCAATGATTCCGGGCTCAATGCCTTTAAATCATCTGCCAGGCCATTATAAATATAAGCCGCTCGGTAACCAAAGCACTTTCTAAACAGGGCCGTCGAGTGCCTGGGGATGGTGTAGAGATCTTTGTAGCAAGTATTTATTTGATGGGTGTTAGTTCTAGGCACCAGTCTGTTATTCAAAAACGACGGCGTACCCAATCGTACAACCTTATGCACAAATATCGTTGAGTGAAGCTCAATTCTATTTGTTATATTTAACCATTTAAGCTCCAAGAGTGCAGCCAAAATATGGTCATATTTGCGGAAAGAACAAACAAAACGACAGCAGGAGTTCTGCACCCTCTGCATCCTTCGTTTCACGTTATCGCTAAGAAAGGGACCATAGACAGGCAAACAGTAATTAAAATGGGATAACACCAAGGGCTCACACAACATAGTTTTTAACTTTTTTGATAATACATTCTTATTGGCATATAAAAGCTTTAAGTAAAAAAATGCCTTACGGGTTACTGCGGTTACCTGGTCGGCATAAGCATGATAGGAGCAATAGTTAATCCGATTCAGAATACCTGCAGTGTAGATATTAAACAGCAATGGAACCAATATTGAGCCCTGAGGTACTCCTGAAATCACAGGTTTCAACGATGACATTTTACCATCTAGAATCACTCCTTAGAATCGACCACCAAGGTAGGATGACAGAAGCTTGACTGCATTTGAGCCAAACCATAAAACTTAAGCTTTGAGCACAATAACCTGTGACTAATCGTATCGAACGCCTTCGAAAAGTCAAGCAATACCAGGGCTGATACCCTATCGCTGTCCAGATCCCCTCCAATCGTATCCAAGACTTCCGAAGTGCAGTAGCTGTACTGCTATCTTTTGTGAACCCAGATTGTGCATCTGGTATAATATTGTTTTATTCTATAAATGGGTTCATCTGATGAAACATAATCTTTTTCAAAATCTTAGATACTATAGGAAAACGACTAATGGGACGCAAATCAGCTTATGTCTCAGGACTAGAGTTCTTAGGGATGGGCTGCAATACAGACACATTCATAATACTGTCAATTTTTATTAAAATCGGTTAAGAATATTTAGGATATTATTAAAATACTGATTTTTTAAAAACTTTACATCTTGTGTCTTGAAACAATGTATTTTTTGACCTATGTTTATATGAACTTTTTAAATTAAGTTAGTTTATCAATTGGTCCATAAATTTTTGTCGCATCAAAAAAAAAAAAACATTTGTAAAAATTTATAAAATATGCAGATGCCCATTTTGCATTAATTAATTCTTAACCATTCTGTATAATTTTTAAATTGCATTTATTCTTATAATTTTAACTAGGTTAGTGGTCCTTTTTAAAGTTTTGTCTAGATTCTAAATAAAATTACCTTTTAAAAATAAAAACTTAAATAATTAAAAAAAAGTATTAAATAATATATATAATAAGATAAAAAGAAAAGTAATTGTAAATAAAACTAGTTAAATTGTTTAAGGCTAAATGATATAAAAAACAAAATTTGAATTAATTAGGCTATAACTACGTTTTTTTTTATTTTTTGTATTACTTGCTATACATCGTTAAAGAGCTTATAAAAAGGCCTTTTAAAAAATGTATAGATAACTGTGGTTTCCATTATAAAAATAAATTGTAAATTTATGTGGTACCTTAAAAACGGACTACTACATTAAATATTAGATTACACTTTTCTATTAAGAAGATAATTATCTAGTTTTCTTTTTACACTTTTCCACGGAATATTAACTGAGTTCCAAAGATTTTTTTTTAATCTAGTAAGCTATGATTTTCTTGGACGAAACAACCCCGTATTATTTATTCTAAGAAATTTATTAGTAATTTTAAATGCATAATACTTTTACTTTAAATTTTGAATTTGCACTAAATAAGTAGCATCTTTAACAACACAATAACCTAACAGGTAAATCAAAAAAGTCCCATTTAATAACCTTCTATAACTATAACGAATTGTATTTATCTTACTTAGATCTTACATGCAATTTAATGCGGTTCTGCTTTTAAAGTTACATTTACTTACTGGTATTTACTTTTTAAATGGCTACAAGACATAACCTTGAGTTCGAGGAAAACATTTTACTTGATTTTGTTTTCACGGCTATTTAACGAGAAATGACAAAATATCATTTTATTCTTGTAAAGTTCTAATTAATTTATAAACATTATTTTGAATTTAAACAAAACATATGCAAGGTTATTTTTATAAAAGTAAACAGGGCATTAATTTAAAACTTTTCTGTCCTTTTTTAAAAAGCAAATATAGCCATTTCTTGTATTTTTTCTAAATTTAATAATTTATTAAGAAAAATATTTAAAACAAAAACAAAACAGTTACAACACGACTGATGATGACTTATTCTTAAAATAGAATACCACGTGCATTATTAAATCAATGGATAAAGATTTTCGTAAAACAAATAGTGACATTGGGGTTGCTGGGTTTATTTCCTGCGGTTCCGATGCATTTGTTTAAAAATTGCATGATACTATCAGGATAGTTTTACCTAACCAACCTGTCTGCCACAGGTTACAGGTGCCTATTTGCCAAACTAAAAAAAAAAAAATTATAAAACGTTTATTATAATGGGGGAGCCCATGATGCTAAATGAGGATTTACAGGAGCTTCATAGAGACCTGTTGAATTGCAAAGCATAGTTAAACGTATACGTTATAGAACGTAAACGTTTTTATCGGTGGGGAAGCGACTACAGATTTTTAAACATGCCAAAAAATACTGATAATATTTTGGCTCGTAAAAATCGTTTAAATTGTATCGAATTAAATATTTATTGTTATCATAAAATTATTTTCTTTCAAATAACCAAAATAGCCACGCTCAATAATGTCGAAATGGCGTTTTCTTTTATACAACCTTGTAACCGTCCGCTTTCTTTACTCATCCCATCTTTGTTGATATGTTCCAAATTTCCAACGAAATATATTAGTAAAAACAATTTTTAAAACTGAAGGTCTTATTCGAAGAAACAAAATCTTTGCATATTAGAAAAAAACTTCAGTGAAAAAAATTAAACATAAGGCACTGTTTACGTTAAAATTGCAGATATATGGCGCTGTGCAATCTTTCTCAAACTATTTTAAACAATTTCTTAACACAATTTTTAATAATATGATACGCAAGATCTTAAAAAATACAAACATGATAAAAGCAGGGTTTACGGCTGTTTAGGTCAGTGTTGCCAACTTGGATTTAAAAAAGGCTTGAACCAGATAAGAAAATTACGCAAAAATATTTATAATTCCATATAGAAAATACGTAAATCTATGATTTTTTTAGTGAAAAGAGTAGGGTAGGTAAAAGTAAATAAAACAAAAAATTATATTACCCCAGTTAAAGTAACATACAAACAATAAATAAATTTTAAAAACATATCGTAACAAACAAAATTAAACTATGAATTACAATGGCGTAGCTACGTAAGCAAGTGGGCTCTAAAAAAAAGATCCTTATCTCCTTCAAAACAAAACACATCGACTCTCAAAAGGCGTTGAAATTGACAACCAACAAAAAAAGCCACTTTTCGTAAAAAGTAACTTGGTTTTAACCTATTGAGTGGGGCGAGGCGAGTGTGCGTTAGTATGAAACGGAACGTTTAATTTTTTTTTGCGAAAGTAGAGGAAATTATGCCAAGCCTATTTTGCATAAAAAACATTTTGATAACAAATATGTAGATTCGGAAACTAAAGTTAGTAGGTTTGCAGAAAAGGCGTAAAATGCGTAGATTTACGTAAAAAGATGTAAAGTTGACGACTCTGGTTTAAATAGTTGTACTTTAATAATAAATTGTTACTTCTTAAGCATACAGTAGGCACGTTTTGTTGCGGTCTTCTGAGTTGAGAAACAAACAGCTAGCAACAAAACGGTGGAAAGAAAAAATTAAATGTCAATTGTAAAAAAGTGTCAACATAACCTTAAAGTAAAAAAATCAAAGTCTGCCGCAACCACGGATGGCCCTAAAATGAAAAGATAAATATTTTGGGTGTTGTGAATATTCTTTTAGAAGAAGGGGGAACTTTAAAATCATTGATGTATAAACAGCTGTTTCTTCCCCCACTCCAAACCAACATTCCACCAGCTCTACGGTCAAAATAGTCGGTAGGACTGGTGGCTGCAGAAACCGGTGGTACTTTAAGTTCTGCATGGTCCAAAACCTAAAAAGAACCTAATAAATATCAAATTGTATAAGTCATCTACAAGGCTTTACTAAAAATATATTTTTGCGCAAGAGTAAAGTACCTGTATTTTTGCAAATATTGAAAATTGTTAAACAGCAAAGACTTTAATAATACTTCGAAAGGTACACGCACATACGACGGCGTCGGATAGACAGTACAGATTGGAAAAATTAGTCTCAGTGAAATTAAAAGAAGCAGCGCACGTATGTGTCGACAGTAGGCACAGAATTTAAAAAAATAATGAGAATATAGATATTTTAATTAACATCCGGCCGATACTCTATAATATGTGCTATACAGATCAAAGATTACGTTATTTTAAAAGTATTTAGGCTTCTTTCTCTCTGGAGGATAGGTAAAAAAGCGCTGAGGTTTAAGATTTACCCATGACTCGCATGTGCGTGTGTATCAATTAATTTTACTACTACAATTTTTGCGATTCGTGCCGTCCCGTCCGTCCGATACCGTCGTATGTGCACGTACCCTTAATAAGCATTTTTATTTATTTACAAAAAAAAGATGTGTGATATTGGTGAAAATTTAGGTTTGTACATTAGTTCAATCTATTTCCTAACTTTAAATTTCATAGAACATTTTTAAATAAACTATTTTGATTTACTGTTATTTAAACAAAAACAATGTACAATGCACTAATGTACAAACCCAAACTTTTTGTTCATAGCATAAAAACAAATTGTAATTAAACAAAATTTCATATTTTAAAGTAATTTTTATTTTATTTTAACATCTTTTTTTATGACAGTTTTTGATATAAGCAAAACTACAGGTACATAAGCAAAAATTAGGTTTTTATCCAACTGATAAAATAATCTGATATCTGATTATTTGCATTTTAGGTTTTGGATCATGCAGAACTCCTTTTCCACAAAAATTAATTAAAAACATATAAGCCCAACTTTTGTAGACATACTGTATGTTTAAAAAACTATTTTGTTTAGAAAAAATGAAAAAATTAAGTTTTCGTATTGTATTTTTTAAGTTTACAATACTACGAATTTTATTTTAAATATAAATTGGCCGCTTTATTAAAATAAAATATTTTAATAAAATTATAATTTACAATTAAAGATTTACTATTAAAAATTTTAAACAACAAGCAGTATAAAAATAAAATTTACAGCGTAAAGTGATGTTTAGTTTTGCGCCATACTATTGGTAATTTGTATACAAGGAGTAAAGTATGCCTAAAATTGTATTAAAATTATATTATAAAGGAGTACGAAATAAGAATTCTATGCGGGTTGCATCCTACACTGCACCACAACTGTCTCGAGAATTGTTTCCAATACAAACAATAAACTTGATGTTCTTAATTTGTAACAGAATATTTGTCACGATGTACGCGAAATTATAGCCTACTGTATTTTTTTATAGAATTAAATTTATTTTATTATTGGTTGATTTTACGTACTTATTAGATATTTTTATACATATAGGTGTCTAAAAGATAGTGACCTTTTTAAAAAATTATATTAATAAATATTAAAAACGAGGTTGTCGAAAACATATACAAATTAGCGTATTTATGGACATATAAAGCACTTTATGTCGGTCGTGGGTAATGAGCGTGGACAATGGCCATGGGTAATGAGCGACATTACCTGTTTAAAATCACAATAATGATTAATATATTTTTAAACAGTCGTAAAAAAATATGTTGCTGATAAGTGTGTCTCATAAGTTATTAAATTAAGACAAAGGCTCTCTTAAGTGATTTATACAGGGTGTATTTTAATTAATGGCTTAAAATACAGCATAAGACTCCTTAGCCTATTTTAGGAAAACAAGTTAATATGATTATATGTATTAAACTTAAGCTACAGGGTGTTAAAGTTTTAAGGAAAAAACGTAATCTTATCATAACTTTAAACCTCTTTGAGATATTTTCATGAAGTTTGGCACGCACCTACTAAGTACCAATTAGATTTTTTTAAAGTAAAAGATTATTAAATATTTTTACCAGTGGCATCCGTATGGAATGAATACTACAGATTTTTAAAAAGAAAATATGGTACGCCATTGCTTTTTTAAACACAAAAACATTTCTTTAATTCCTATTTATATGCAACAAATTTGATGTCTAAACTTTTTTTCCCGATGCACAGTTTGCGCATAAAAACTAAAAATAGGGCACTAGCCTACTAGTTTCAAATAATTTTAAATAATTTTGCTGTACCAAATATACATAAAAACGGTTTTTATTTTTTTACGCGAAAACGGTGCATCGGACAAAAAAAGGTCAAGAGGGCAAATATGTTGCAAAATAGATGGGAATTTTTAAAATACTTTATATTTTTGGAAAAAGCATTGGCGCACCATATTAAAAATGTTCAGTATACATCCCGTAGAAATGCCAGAGGTAGAAATAATTAAAAATCTTTCACATTTAAAAATGCCTATTGGTGCTTACTAGGTGTGAGCTAAATTTAATAGAAATATTTTAAACAGTTTTTAAGTTATGATGTTAATACGATATTTTTTTATAACTTTAACACCCTGTTCTGAAATGGGCCAAGGAATCATATTCTATATTTTTAGTCAATAAACTACACCCTGTGTATTTTATTTTATACAAAACGTGCAATAAATTTAGTAATAGTAATAGAGTGTGTAATTTATAGCTATTTGCTATTATAAAATATTTTTTATGTTTGGGGTAAATATATCTGCTATTAAAATCCTTTAACGTTCCAAAATTGATGTAGTCTTTGGTAAAGTATGAGTAAAAAATTGAATTTTTGTAGTAGTTTGACTAGATAACGTTTTCAGGGTGTTAAAAAGTAGCATTTTTATAAAGGTTTAATAGCTCATAAAGTTAACAACAATAAAAATGCCGTTCTGTTCAAAGAGTAATTGGAAGATTTTTTAAATTTAACTTATTTCGCATATTCTTATACGGCATTGTCTCCCAAGTTTTTAAGTTATGATAAGGATATTTTTCCTAAAACTTTAACATTCTGTAGCTCAAAAGTTAGGAGGTTTAGGGCATATATTAATATAAACTTTTTTTTTCTAAAATGGGCCAAGGAATCATATGCTATATTTTTAGTCAACAAACACACACCCTGTGTATTTTATTTTATACAAAACGTGCGATAAATTTAGTAATAGAGTACAAAAACCCATTTAAAAAGAGTCAATATCCTAAAAATAAAAAGAATTTAAAAATAAACCCGAATGTGTGTTTTAATTGACAGTGTGTTCGTCACAATCGATACCCATGCAGTAAACGCTGTCTCTTGCTAATAAAAGTGATTGTAATTAAATTGATATTGATTTCAATAGAGATGGAAAATTAATATCTGATGTTTTAAAATGTTAGAGTTTCAGTTATATGCCGAAGGCGTTAAAATATATGATAAATGGCAGTGAACCTAGAGTTGGATAACTGGTAAAAATATCTACTTTATTATGCATTCCAGAATTCATGAGCTGTTTTCTTAGAAAATTAAATTTTCGTTGCAATTTTTATATGATTTGTATAATTAGGCCTGCAACACCAAAGCAAGCTCGATGCGTTACCCTTTCGAAATGTTTACCAGCCGGAATTCTTTGTCAATCTGTACCTGATCGTGTGCAACACTGTAAAAATTAATTTGCTGCATGAGCTGTTTTTTTAGAAAATTAAATTTTTGTTGCAATTTTTATATGATTTGTATAATTAGGCCTGCAACACCAAAGGAAGCTCGATGCTTTACCCTTTCGATATGTTTACCAGCCGGCATTCTTTGTCAATATGTACCTGATGGTGTGCAACACTGTAAAAATTAATTTGAACGTATTAAGATAAAATGAAGTGTTTTACAATGAAGACTAAGTAGTAGTTAGGTATTCTTATCATTCGTACTTAGCTCATTAAATTAACATAATTTAAAGCATTTCAATAATTTGAAGTCTAAAACCTTTTTTGTATATCTTTATAATAAAAATCAATACTTAAGAGTTTATATAAACATGGGTGCGCAAATTTCTTGTTTTCAAGATACTGAAAACATATATTGTAGTCAAAATACTAGACTAGATATATTGACCTCCTATAAATGGATATTTATTGTTCTTGTTACATATTTGCTGATAAAAAATTATAAAACCCAATGTTTAAAGAAGAAGGTTTCGCAATTCTACTTTTATAATCCAAATCAATCAAGTGGATTTTATTTTTCCTCGTTAAACTAAACAAAGTACAAATAAAAATAAGAGATATAATAGCTGTATTTTAATTTTCTTAATCCAAAAAGCCCAAGAATTTTCCACATATTTACACAGTCAGTGACGTACAGTTTTTTTGTTTAAAATGATGGGCCTAGTTTTAAAGTGTACAATCTCCTTTGGTTGGTGGTTGGTTTTTAATACAATAGTGATATAAATGTCCCAATGGGTAAATTGTTCAGTGCTAAATTTAACAACTAGAATTGTCTTTGATTTAAATAAAATCTTTTTAGGCCATGACTACATCTATTACGGCTTGTTTAAACTTTAGAAAGAATGCATTACATTTAGTGTTTAGGTTCTTTATAAATTTTTTATTTGACATACCATAAAAATATAATTTTTGGGATTGTACACTTTAAAACTAGCTTCCTCAAATATTTCTTCAGTTGAGACGCCACTGGACCTATTAAATGTATTTAAGGTAGTAACAAATTACCTTTTTAGTGCCATAAATAACAATGCCAAATTAAAACAAAATTTGGTAAAGGATATTTAAGATTTAAAAAAAACATTTTTTTCTAAGTTTAACACTTTGTATCTTGAGAACGGGGAATTTGGGGATCCATGTTTATATGACCTTCCTTTCATATTTTTAATAGTTAAATCTGCCTTTAAATTTTCTAAACTACGGAAAGGACAAAATATCTTGATCATAAAAAAATGTCAATTAAAAAAGTTGTAAAAAATCAAAGGTAGCATCTTATGGTTACCATTCACTTGCCTTTAAACAGGTTTTTCTTGTAGATTAATAAGTTTGCATATTAAAAAGTTATTTTTCATCTTAAACATCTTTTTCATTATTAGCTTTAATTTTTATAAAAATACAGGTACTTTTCTTTTGAGAAGAAAACCACGTATTTTACTAAACCTCCTAAATTAAGATTACAGCACTTAGCCAGCGCTGGTCATTGTACGCAAATCCCATTTATAGAAAAATATTCTTTTGAGTGTCAATACTTTGTCCGGGTCGATGTTATGTGCCAACTGTAGCATTTGCCCCAGGTATAATAAATTCTTTTTAAAAACATGGAAAACGCATCTTTTTATTTTAAAGGTCTTATACAAATATATTATGCAATTGATATTTAATAATAAATTTTAATTTTAATTTTATAAACTTATTTAAAATATGTAGATCAAAAGCTACCTTAACATCGACTTTTAAGTTTAAATTACATCTAATGAATTTCTTATAATTAAATTTCTTGTAAAATTAAATATTTAATATCATTTTTTTTTATTAGGCAAGAAAAAAATAAAACATGACTAAATACTCGGTTTGGATATGGGACAGGGTCTAATTTAAGTAAGTAGGTATTAAACTAAATACAAGTTAGACGTTTTTAAAGCTTATAAAATGACATGAAAAGTAATATATATATATATATATATATATATATATATATATATATATATATATATATATATATATATATATATATATATAAGAATTATTGGCCAGTTGCTAATGGTAAAAAATAACTGGCTAAAATTTGTGAACCATGTTATAAAAACAGGAAATAAGTATAAACATGTCTGCACTGGAGGACTCTGATAGTTCTTGTAGTAATATTGATGTTTAAATTGTATTCTAAGTATTTACTTAATTTGTAGCCTGCTTCATCTACTAATCGTTAACGTAAATAGAAAACTTTAAATTGGGCTTAATAACTTTAAAATGTATAATTTTAGAATAGGCTTCACCTTCGAAGAGGATTTTTTTTAAAGCGTTAAATTGGCTATTTTAAGAAGACCCATTTATTTGGGGATAAGTAATAAAAATTTAGATCGCCTAGCTTATTAAATATAAATCTATATACACAGGGTGAGTCGGGAGAAACTCACCATACTCCAGGAGTGTATTGTACAGGTAAAAATAATTTTTAAAAATCCATATGTTCTTATTATATTCTCATTTGTTTTCAAAATATGGCGTAATTACAGAGAAACAAAATTTCCTACATTAACATAGTTTTAAATATTGTGCTGTTTTAACAAATGTTCAAAAATACCACCATTAACCTCTAAACACATTCTACTGCGTTTGCGAAGGGCTCCTGTTGCTTTTTTGAGTGAGTTATGTCTTTCTTTAAGAAGCACTGCCGCATTTCTAATGCGTCGAATTAGGGCCTCCCGAGTTTCGACTTTCACTTTGTACACTTCATCTTTAAACCAGCCCCACAAAGAATAGTCCAGTGGTGTGAGGTCTGGAGATCTTGGAGGCCAACTAATGGGACCACCGCGATCAATCCATAGTCCTGGAAACTCTTCGTCCAAATATTCCTTTACCCGATGAGAGAAATGTGCGGAAGCTCCATCGTGCTGATAATACATTTCCATTTTGATGTTTAGAGAAACATCCTCTAATCCTGTGAGACGATTTTCTAAAATGTGTGAGCCAATTAAATAACTATCGACCATACCACACCACACGTTTACCGAAAACTTGTGCTGAAAATTAGTTTCGACTGTTGCGTGTGGATTTTCGTCCGACCATACATGAGAATTGTGAGTATTATTGATGCCATCACGGGTGAAGGTTGCTTCATCGCTAAAAAGTATGCGCGATACAACAGAATGATTATTATTTATCTAACCACAAAATTGCATACGCCTATCATAATCTTCCGGTTGTAAGTGTTGCACACGCTGTACATGGTATGGATATAGGCCTTGCTCGTGGAGCGTATTGATTACTCTTTTTTGTGGAATGACCAATTGATCAGCAATTCTTCGTGAGCTAGCCGTTGGATCATCTTCTACCAAATTCAGAATGAATATTTTCTACTTCATCTAAACCTTGTCGAGTGGCTCGTTCAGATGTTATGTTACTACTGGGCAGGGTTCCGGTCTCGCAAAGTTTGTTAAAAACTCTGATAAATACGTTTTTGTCCCGATTTCTCCGGTGTGGAAATCGTCGACGGTATTCTTGAACAGCAGCTGTAGCATTTCCATTACAGAAGCCGTAAACAAAAACCATAATTGCATGTTCTAAATTTGAATAGATGTGTGGCATTTTATATGACTTTATTCGTACAAACTCGAAAATGAACGCGTCAAACAAACTGAAACTGAAAAATGTCTGAACAACAAAACGGACCAAATAACCGGTACTTATCATTTGTGATAAAAAACGGTAAACTTTATAACATTTTATTTACGCGATATTTTAAAAACAAATGAGAATTGAATAAGAACATATGGATTTTTTAAAATTATTTTTACGTGTATACTACACTCCTGGAGTCCTCTCTTTGGTAAAGTAAGAGTAAAAGTTAAGATTTTTTTAGTAGTTTGACTAGATTACGTTTTCAGGGTGTTAAAATGTATGATTTTTATAAAGGTTTAATAGCCTATAAAGTTACAACATTACAAATGCCGTTCTGTTCAAACAGAAATTGGAAGTTTTTTTTTTAATTTAACTTATTTTACATATTCTTATATAGCATGGTCTCACAAGTTTAAAGTAGTTAAATAAAATCATTATTGCATACTATTATAATACCTGAAAACTTATGTTAGAGTAGAGAGTAACTGTTTTTGATGAGGAAATCATAAAAATTAAAAAATCCAAATTTTTAATTTAAGCTTCTCCAAACACTAAATAGGTTTAAAATTATCTATAGAAATTAGCAGTTGATAAAAAGATTTTTACGGCAAAAGCATTTAATCAGACCGTGACAAATCTTTCTTATTTTAAAAATTTATGGAGTTAACGTGGAATTAATAGGTTTGTCAAAATTGTTTGTTAAGCGGTAAACCAAATAAAAACGGCTTGTGCGACGGTCCAGCCAATAGTTGCGAATCGTAAAATTATTTCTGTATATGCGGAGTTATAAAAACAGTGGCGGTTTGCTTGAGTTTTTATGATTTTTCTCATTTAATTTTAAACAAAATAGGATTTTTGGTAGATTTAATAATAAATCAGTTTGTCATATTTCGCCAACTTACATAATGACACTGTATAAATAAACTGCTTTTCTAATTTTAAGCAATTAGTTTAAGATCTGATTAATTATATTTTACTATAGTTTTACTAGTTCGTCTGTTAAAACAGACCTCGCTCATTTTACAAAAACATAAAGTAAAGCAATCTTCATTAGTTTAGTAAATATTTATCTAGGAGACATAATTAATATTTACCAAGAATATACGTAATTATATTAGAGTACTAGTTTTAAATTAAGGTAATTAGGTTAAATAAAATTTGTATGCATTAGTTTTTGCATATCATCTGCGTTTATAAGGAGAACCATATTTTATAAAGAACCAGAAAGTGTCCCTCGAAAGGGAACGAATTAAGGTGGCACCGGTGAAAAGGTTTTAAAAACAGCGCTATTAGTCCAATTAAATAGACGCTGAAATCACAATTTGGGGGAGTGAATGAATTTTTGACATAAGTTACTTTAAGGTGTCTACAAACAAAAAAAATAATAAAAAAAAATTCAACCCCCAAAAATAAATAAGTGTTTTTGCAGTTACTTTAAAACCGTTGGAGCTACAAAAAAAATCTTTACAAAAGTTATAACACTAAAAATTATAAATCAAAATGGTGTCTATAATTTTTTTCCCCAGATGACATTAGGGATGATAATTTCAATTAAAAAAATTAAAACTGTTTAGCAAGGTTATGAATTTGCATTTATTTTTGACATAATTACCCTTAGAGTGTCTACAAACGAAAAGTAGAAGAGATTTTGTTTTAACCTCCCGGAGAGGAGTAAAAATTTTTTTTTGTGTTTTTTGGAATTATTTTAAAATGGATAAAGTTAGACAAAAAGTTTTTACAAAAGCTGTAGAGCTAAAAATTCTACATCAAAATGGCCCCTATCCTTTTTTCTCCAAATGACATAAGGGTGGCTTAAACTTAAGGGATAATAATTTTAATTAAAAAAATTATAGCTATTTAACAACTTCATGTATTTGCATTTCTTTTGACATAATTAACTTTAGAATGTCCGAAACCGAAGTAAACAAGATTTTTGTTTCAACCCCTCTGGAAAGGGGTTGGAAAAAGGTAATAATTGCGTTTTATTAGAATTATTTTAAAACGGTTGGAGATAAAGAAATTTTTTTGTACGAAAGTTGTAGAGCTAAAAATTCTACATTGAAATGGTCCTCATCATTTTTCCTTAGATGACATAAGGGTGGATAAAAGTGAAGGGATGATAATTTTAATTAAAAAATTATAACTTTTTAACAAATTCATGTATTTGCATTTTTTTTTTGACATAGATAACTCTAAAGTGTCTATAAATGAAAAATGAAGTAGATTTTGTTTAAACCCCGGAAAGTGGTTAAAAAATAAGTTAATTTGTTTCTTGGAATAACTTTAAAACGGTTGAAGCTAGAGAAAAGAATTTTTACAAAAGTAAAACTAAAAATTTTACATTGAAATGGTTCTCATCAGTTTTTTTGAAGATGACATTAGGGTTGCTAACACTTGAGATTATTTATTTTTTTAATCATAACTATGTAACAGATTCATGTATTTGAATTTCTTTTTGGTATAATTAACTTTAGAGTGTCTAAAAACGAAGTGTAGAAGATATTTTGTTTCAACCCCCTGAAAAGGGGTTGGAAAAAAAGTTGTTTTCTTGGAATTACTTTAAAACGGTTAAAGTTGAAGAAAAAAAGATATTTTGACAAAAGAAAAATGGTAGATTTTTATTAAATGGATTTTGAACAACCAAAAAAAAGGGCTCTACCGCAAAACAAGTTAAAAAGTGTTTATGTTGTTAGTGTTTATTGTTAGACTATTAATATTTAAATAGTAATTCTATTTTTTACTCCATGTGCTTTAATATTTAAAATTTTATTTTAAATATTAAACAAAAATATAAAATAGTCAAAATAATAAAACATATAACCCGAAAACACGTTAAAAGCATTAAATACAAACAAAAAAATCTTAATAATAGAAAATGGTAGAATGGTAGGTTTTAAATTTCTGCGGGAATTAACATCGAAAAATTGGTAAATTTACCAATATAATGGTAGGTCTGGCAACGCTGCTGGTGACGGTTTTGCATCTATAAAGGCGGGTATGATGTGTACTGGTGGTATTTATTATTACGTTTTCGCTGCGTCAACTGAATTTGTGAAAAAACGTATGTAATTCCAAACAAGGGATAATAAAAATAATAAGTGTGTTTTCATTAATAATCCAATAATAAGTGGCTAATCGCATTGAGTTGAATAAAGGTAATTTTCTTTTGTTTATCTATATATTTAAAACGCGCAGCCATAATTTTCAAAGACGTTGTTACAGACTTTTAGTGCACAGTTTACATGATTTTTTTTTATGATCCGCTGGTTATTCAGACGTCTTAACGCTACTTTTTTATTGTTTTATTTACTATTATCCATATATGATATGTGTTGCCTATACCACAGAGAATATCTAAGGCGCAGTAATATCGGTAGCTTTTTTGGCAGTACAGCAACACCAGTTTACATGATTGATGAAGAATGATTCTCCTTTTTATTGTTTAATTGCCTCTTTTTTCTAGGAAAGTCAATTATTTTAGTTGTATATTTAAAT
Source organism: Listronotus bonariensis (assembly GCA_014170235.1). Taxonomy (NCBI): domain Eukaryota; kingdom Metazoa; phylum Arthropoda; class Insecta; order Coleoptera; family Curculionidae; genus Listronotus; species Listronotus bonariensis. The sequence continues at coordinate 188,760 of JACEGR010000558.1, forward strand.
TAAAAAGTATTTGTCGACTTGACTTTTCGATTTTTTAAGTATTGGCTTTAACGCGTTAACATACCAGTAAGTGGCGGCGCCAGCTTTTTCTAAGTAAAGCCAAATATTATTTCGCTTAAATTATTAAAAAATCGTCTGAAATTATGAAGTAAAAAAGAAATATATACCAATATTATTAGTTTTACTTTAGAGGTAAAGTTTGTAACTTTGTTGGTTTGTTTGTTTGTAATGGCTAATCTTCGGAAATACTAAACCGATCATCAAAATTCATTCATAATCAGAACGCTACATAATTCGGGAGTGCTATAGGCTACATTTTATTATGATTTGATTTATTGAAAATTTTAGAGAAAAATATAATTAACGCCCAAAAAAGTGGCACGGGTCGGCTAGTATTTCATATCTTCGTGATTGTTTTTGTGTACTTAGTACTAAGAATTCTTAATAAAACAGTGAAACGTCGAAATAAATTAAGCGATTCATATCTTTTTAATTGTCATTAAATTAAAATATATGTGTAAAGAAATAATAGCGCAAAGAAATACTCCTAATTTTGGGGTTATGTAAAGTGTTGCTAATAACAATATTTACAACAGACGATAATTACTCCTCGTTTCAAAAAACGCAACACAAAATTTGTAATTTTTCATGTTTTTGTCATTATAGTATTTAATATCCTTAAATCCCTTTACAATATTTTAGGTGACGTCGGAACATGGATCGACTTATGTAATATTTGTGAGAATGTGTTAAATAATAATACCGCAAACGTTGTTACCGTCAAAGACAAACACTTAGCAAAATTTATTGTTCAAAGTAAAAAAAATGACGATTAAAATTTGAATTGTGGACAGAACAATCTGAAGTTATCGTTCATGAAAACTGCGCAAACTCGTATCTTCTGTCAAGCTCCTCGGCTGCCAAAAAATTAAGCTATCATATTTACCTTCTTCATCAACATCTTCTACGGACGGATTAACATCACCACCTGCTTTGAATTTAGTAAATTTTAATTTCAGTAGCCCATGTTTTTTTTGTGAAAAGGCATTAGACCGTACACATAAATCTGTTCATAACGTATCGGATAAGCTTACTCAAGACCAGATACTAGATATGGCGAGGCGAAAAAATAATGAGTACAGCAATCATTTGATAAATCGGATAGGCAGCGTGTGCTTAGTTGAGTGTAGAGCAGCTTACCATTTCAACTGTTACCGTAAATTTAACAGATCAACTTAAAACAGCATACAAATAAGTTATTCGACAAAGTTTGCAAACACATTGAAGAGAGTTGTCAATATCAATTTAATTTACGAGAGCTAAAAAAATTATGCAAGAGGATCCCCGAGTAACTTTGTCTTATTTCGGATGCTAAAAGAAAAATACAAAGATTATATACTTTTCACATAACCGAGGCAAAGAACCGATTATCTACTACAAAACTTTCGATATTTCGAAAATTTGTAGTGACTGGTTTACTGGAGATAGCGAAGCAATGGATGATACACAAAAGAAAACAATTTTGAATGTGGCTGCATCAATACTACGTAATGAAATATTGAAATTTGATTATAGTGACACATCATATCCTCCTGCAGCCAACTTTCTTGACAATGTAATTTCATCAATTCCACCGCTATTAACTGCATTTCTTGGTAATCTACTGTGCAAAAGTGAAACAGAACAATACAGTGAAAATTTGATAGTAAGAGATTCAATTGCTCATTCCATCGTTAGTTTTATACGCCCTAGACAATTTATGTCGTCGTTACAATTAGCCCTTGGTTCGTATATTCATAGAAAAGCCGGGTCGAAATTAATTATAAATCTGTTAAATACATTAGGTGTTTGTGCATCGTATTATCACATTCAGTTGCATGAAGCATCAACTGTGATGGACCCTCCCAAACAATAAATAATTAGTGATAATCCATTTGCGCAATTTATATTTGACAACACAGACCACAATGCAAAAACGCTAGACGGTAAAGAAACTTTCCATTGCCTTGGTAGAATAGTTGTTTATACACCTGATTGGTCAATTAGTTTCAAAGGTAACACTGTGAAAGGTAAAAACTGCCAAAAGCTCAAGAACTGGTTTCTAAACATGTCATACCTCAAGTACCATATGGCTCATTCAATGCAAAAGCTTTGCAGTCGTTGAAATTCGTGGCTGTAGAAAACATTTCTGTAGGAAACCCACCAATATTATCATCTGCCTATTCTGCGTACCTTTGGGCCAAGTGTTTTAATATCGATAAAGTACCATCATGGAAAGGATTCATGGAAGTTTTGTCAATTGGAACTTCTTATACAATGTCCCAAGTGGTGTGTTTGCCATTTATAAATGGTCCACCATCGAATTTAACAACGTTAAACAGTTCATTACGCTATGCACCTGCTGAAACTCGTAAACTGAATCGACAAACCTGCTTTGTTACGTATGATCAGCCATTATATAATATATAATAATATAATAATAATTTATTTATATCAAAAGCATACAAATTTACAATAAAATCTTTCTAATATGAATGATCCTAATTACAAGCATTTACCCACAATCAATCTTACACTTATTTGATATAAATAAAAATAATTCGCTAAAGTCCCGCATGGGACTAGTGTGCGAATGCTCCTTACCTTTATCGCACAATTGCAGAGACAGATCTAGAAGGGAAATATAATATATGCATTTTATGAATTATGACACTTACTTAGCTAGACAATTCGTCCTATCCTAATATAACTATTTTATATACAGAATCAATTAGAATTTGCAATTAATACCAGAAATAAATAAGTAAACGTAATATGTACAAAATTATAACCTAGCCAAAAAAAAAACAAGACAAAAACAAAACCGCTAGATCTATAACTTTTAATGCTCATCATTTTAGTAAACTTGAGAAGAAATCTATTCCACATTTAAAAATCCATTCCTTTACCTGAGTCTTAAGTCTAATAATATTGTTATAAACCGCCACCTCTTTATAAAAAACATTAAGAAGTCGAGGACCCAAATATCCAAAAATCTTTGGCCAATACTTTTTGACATCTTTGGTACTTTTAAAAGACCTTGTGCTCTAGAGCGTGTATTTTGCTCGTGTGATAAATACGTGTCATTTTGTAAATGTTGGTGTTGATATATCATAACAACACAACAGTATAATTGTCTTATATTAAAAAGGGACACTTCGGAAAATAACAGATGTGTGGGGTATCTAAGTTCCTTATTAAACATAATTTTTATTATTCTTTTTTGTATATTTTGCAAAGGCACAAGATAATTATCCCTTACTCCACCCCAACCTATTATACCGTACCTTATAATTGATTCTACCAGGGCTTTATATACCGAAATTAATTCTTTGATCTTTAAAATGTTTTTTAATTGTTTTATTTTAAATATTAATCCCCTTAGTTTTTGTGTCATATACTGTATCTGATGGTTCCACCTTAAATGACAATCTATGAATAATCCCAGATATTTAGCTTTTTCAACGGAGTTTATTATAGTTTCTTTATTGTTAACATTAAGAATTATCCTCTTATAGGTGGGTAGATTACTACTTTGAATAGTTAAAGGCAGATATACTGTTTTTTCATAGTTGATAGTAAGTTTCTTACTATCGAAACGAGCCCTTATAATTTCTAGATCTTGTTTTACGATAAATTTTAATTCGTCCCAGGTATCTGCTGAGTAAAAAATTGCTGTATCATCTGCAAATGATACGATTGTTCCAGAGGTTTGCAAATTAAGTATGTCATTTACATAAAGAATAAAAAGAATTGGGCCCAATACAGTGCCCTGTGTGACCCCATACGTAACTTCTCTTGGGTCGCTTATGCAATCGCCAATTTTTACATACTGTGTTCTATTTTTTAAATATGACGTAAAGAGATCTAAAGCAACGCCCCTTATTCCAACCCTTTGTAACTTTGCTAGTAGTTGAGCATGGTCCACCGTATCAAATGCTTTAGCTAAATCTAAAAGACGCATAACGAAGGTTTGGATTCGTCTAATGCACTGTAAATAAGAGAAGTAAGTTTAGCTATTGCGTCATTAGTTGATTTTTTTCCTGGAAGCCATATTGTTTATCTGAAAAAAGCGCATAGTCGAGATTTTATTAGTTTTTCTAAAATTTTGCTAAATATAGAGATTAGAGATATAGGTCTATAGTTTTCAACCTGATCTTTATTGCCGCTTTTAAAAATAGGCGAGATAACAGCCTCTTTAAAAAGTGTCGGAAATTCTCCAGTTTCAAGTATTTTATTAAATAGGTAGCAAAGAGGTTTCATGATGAAAAATTGTATTTTTTTTATTATTTCAGCTGTTATTTGATCTTTACCTGGAGCCTTTCTTGGTTTTAATTGATTAATATATCCTTTTATTTCTGACGTTCGTCAGTAGGTAGAAGAAACAAGGACTCCGCTATATAAGTTTCATCGAAATACGGTGGTGTGTAGTTGACTTGGTTAGCATAACGTTGTCCCAATGTTGCGTAGTGTTCATTAAATATATTGACAATATCGTTTATATTATTAGTTATTTGTCCATTATGTTCTATGCTCTGGAAATGTATATTGTCCTTTTTGTTACAGTTCGTTATGGTTTTTACACCATCCCATAATGTTTTTGTATCGATACTATTTACACTCTTATAAATTAAGTTTCGCATATACTCATTTTTTGTTTTATTTATAAGTTTATGTATTTTGTTTCGATACATTTTATACACATTATTTAGTTCTGCATTATTAGGGTCATATATTAATTTGCTGTGCAATTCATCTCTTTTTTTATGGAATTAATTATACCAGTAGTAATCCACGGCTTACGTTTTTTAAATTTATTGTTCATTTTTTTCTTTCAGTAGCTTTATCAATATTCTTATGGATAATTTTAATTTATTTTTTTATTTATTTATTCATTTACATACACTACGAAATTAACAATTCCAAATGGTACAAAATTGACTAAAATAAAGTCTCTATATACCAAATAACTTGACAAAAATTCCAAACACATAAAAAAACAAACAAGCTTACAACTTACTAACTAGTAGTACCTTCAGAGAGAGATAACTGATATTAAAAATGTCACAGTCGGAGTAATTTTGATTGTAATTAACCAACATACGATCTACAAATGCTCCCCGACCATAGTTCGTTTGGTGGAACCTTTCAAAAAATAACTGGACCTGCCTAGTTCGTCTGTTTGGTACACGTATTGGAACCAAACCAAGCAAAAAGCTACAGTCGATTTTGCCATTTAATCTTATGCAAAAAGAGTACAAGAGCCTCCCTACGGCGACACTCAAGACTTTTAAGCCCACAGAGTAAAAGCCTTGTTTGGTAGGTTAGGTTGCTATACGGAAAATGAAATTTAAACAGAAGATACTTAACAAATCTATTCTGCACTCTCTCAAGTCGGTCAATGTGGCAAGAATATCGTGAAGACCAAATCACAGAGCAGTACTCCATGATGCTCCGAACGAGGCAATTATATAAACACAGAATCGCTTTTGTGTCATTGATATGCTTGGTGCATCTCTTAATAAATCCAAGCAACCTACAGCCCTTGAGAAAAATGCTATCGATGTGCAAGTTAAAGGTCAAATCACAATCAAAAATCACTCCGAGATCATTAAGTGAAGTGACTCGGTCGATATCTTGTCCGTTAATGGTATAATTTAATGTTAATGGTTTATTACTTTTAAAGAAACTTATAACCTTGCATTTAGATATGTTGATATTTAAAAAGTTCAAGCTACACCACTGCACAAAATTGTTTAGGTCACACTGTAGGCTATTAAAATTAGGATTAATAACATTATACAATTTAATATCGTCTGCATATAATAGAAAGTTAGAAGTCTGAAAACATGACCGAACATCGTTAATAAACAATAGGAACAGCACTGGTCCAATGTGTGATCCCTGAGGAACACCGGACGTCACAAACACTTCATGAGTCCCCTACGCAATTGTTAACATCAGTTTTTTCATAGATTACGTCCCATGATTGAATTTCCATTAAACATTTTAGACGATTTTCGTTTAAAACCCCCTAAACATTGTTTGACTCTTATCCTGCAGTTGATTATTTGTTACTTTAAGATTAATTTGAATTGCAATTGGATAGTGATCTGTTATATTTGTCTTTACAATTGCAGGTATATTATTATAATATTCAATTTTTTCATTTTTTGTTTTTAAAACTATATGATCGACACATTATTTTGAATCCTTATATTCTCGAGTGTACTCATTTACCTGTGAAATAAAACCATGCTCGGAGAGTGTTTCCAAATATTCGGAGACAAAATTGATATTTTCCGCTGAAAGTATATCTATATTAATACCCCAACCACAAAAGTATAGTCCCCATAGTCTAGATTTTGGATATACGTATTTAGATTTTCAATAAATTTATTAGGATCTGAATTTGGTGTTCTATATATTGATATAACTACAATTTTTTTTCCGTTTTTTTCAAGTTTAATAGAAAAAGCATTAACAGCACCCAAACGTATGACATTTTTTACGTATTTCAGTTCACTCTTTATGTAGACGATAATACCATCATTCTGATTAAAATGGCCATCATTGTACCATATATCATAGCCCCGTATCCCAAAAAAGTGTACATCTATAATTTTCCAAGTCTCAGTGAGTATTATACAATCAAAATCCACGTGCAATTCAGACAAAAATATACTTAGTTCATTAAAATTTTTAGAAATACTTCTAATGTTGTTATGCAATAGAATAAATTCCTTTTATATTCCTTTTGAATTAAGGTTAATTTTTTATATTCTTCAGTAGAGCAGACATGGGTATTTACTACGGGATTATCATATTCCCTTATCAATTGATTCATCCTTTGTCCCTTATTTATAAATCAAAAGCAAAAAATATTTTTTTATACATAAAAAAACAGCAAACAAAACCAAACATATATATATATATATATATATATATATATATATATATATATATATATATATATATATATATATATATATATACAATTCAAACTTGTAAATATTGGGGATTGCAGCAAATGAAAGACAGAATACTCTTTAAAGTTTTTCCAAGCTTTCGGAAATGTTTATTTCCATTTTCAAGGATACTGAAATGGATACAAAGTACGATGTAAGGTTATACAAATTTAAGTAAAGAATGTTACGAACTTACATCTTTGTTGAGGTTATTTCACATGATGTTCATAATTAAAAACTAAAACTATTAACATTGCAAGACGTAAGAACAATCTGAAGTCAATAAGAGAAAGCAATCGGATAAATTTATGTTCAGATTTACATAATTAATCAAGATTGGAATTAACAGTTTTATTCACAAACCACCTGTTTAATCTGACATTTGACAAGACAGTTGAAAGACAGTTATTAAAAAGGTTAGGAAACGCACTGGTTGTGTTTGAGGTTACGGTTTGTCGTGTAACTTCTTATATGTCCGGTAATATGTCCCGATAAGTATTAAAATTAAATTTTCTTTTAAAAAACAATTATGTTTAATTTGTTTTAATTTAGGTTTTGTTTAAAAAGAAAAAAGGAAAATTTTATTAAGTAAGAATTTAAAATTTTAAAAAATGTTTTTTAAATTTTAATTTAGTATGTATTTATTTTGAAAATTGATAAAAAATTATGTTTTTTTTAAATTTTGTTTAGAATTTAAAAGAATTGCAATATTAATTATTATAATTTGAGCTTTGTAATTGTTATTTGCTGCAAAAGAAAGTTTTAAAAAATCCATAAAATTCTTCTTGAAATTTACCAGCCAATAAACAGAGAACGTCGTTATGTGCCTATTTAGCATACTAAAACATAGTTATGGGAAAAAAATTTTGTGATTAATTCATTTTGTTTAGAAATTTAGACTTGACTTGAAAGAGAGGAAACATTGTGTCGGTTTCTGAAATTTTTATCAATATCGATTAGATTTGAATATATTTCGCTCAAATGCTCAATATCTGTTCTTTTATTCATTGTGTTAGGAGTTTGCGCAATGTGCACCATTTCTTGAAAAAGGCGTTTTTTATAATTCTTTGTATTGCCAAAATCTTAGTCTCACAGTAATCAATGTTATGTAACGTATTATTAGCATGAGTTGCCAGAGCACATCTCTCCGGGTGCAGTCTACAGTCACTCCTGTGGGAAGTTATTCTTCCAGATAGTGGTCTCGATGTTTGGCCTATATATACTAGGTCACATTGTGCGCAGGGGATACTGTAAACTACATCCGACAAGGATTGTAAAGGTGTTTTATCTTTGACTTTAGAATGCAAAGAACCTATTTTAAGGACTGTTTTGTTTGCAATTCTTATATTATTGTTAAATTTTAATAAATGAGACAGTCTTTTGACGTTTCTCTAATGTAAGGTAAGGTATTGAAAGAGCAATTGTTTGAAGTTTGTTGTGTATTGTTATCTTGATTTGTAGAGTGTTCTACTCTTATTTCGTTATTTATATTATGTGAATTGTTGACATTTGGAGACAAATCATGGCGATCCAGAGAGGAGAAAAGTTCCTCACTGACATCTGTCAGTATTGACCTTCTGTTACTTTGTTGTGGCAAATGGATGGTGTACTAAACAAAATCTTATTTAAAAGTTTTTGGATATGAATTGTCAGAAAAGATTAGTATTCTAAGATTCTTCTTATGGAACGACGATGAGAGACTCAAAACTCTTCTTTCATTTGTTTTACTAAATTCACTTTTATGGAATGTTTATGGTATGAGTGGTAGTTTAGAATCTTCCTGAACTAGCTGTGTACCACCGTGATAGTTTTGTATCATTGGTCCGATAAGTCTGGAATGAACCGATTGGTTTTGGTCTTCTTTTCCATTGTATCATGCAGCGATCGCTAGTTGAGTTTACTATCTCCTAGCTGTCCCTAGAGTGCAATTATGTCATCGACATATTTTTTAAGAAAAACATTAAATGAAAGAACTGGTAAGACGTGTCTAGTCACATTACAGCCGCCAAATAGGTAGATAGAGCTTCATGAGTCTATAGCATTTGTTGTCGAAAGAAAAATACGTGTTATCAAAAAGAAAAGAAAAATTAATTAATTTTCTTTTGATAACACGTATTTTTCTTTCGACAACAAATTTTATAGACAAACTTTTGGCACTCCTATGGGAGCTTCTATCTCACCTATTTTGGCAGCTTACGTAATGGATGATTTACTAGACACAGTCTTACCAGTTCTTTCATTTATTGTTTTTTTCTTAAAAAAATATGTCGATGACATAATTTTAGCACTTCCTAGGGAAAGACTAGAGGAGATAGTAGAAACTCTAAATAGCTACGATCCTTATATACAATTCACAATGGAAAAAGAAGACCAAAACCAATCGGTTCCATTTTTGGATACCAGACTTATCCGGACCAATGATAATAAAATTATCACAGATTGGTACTGTAAACCTTGTAGTTCAGGAAGATTCCTAAACTACCACTCATACCATAAACATTCCATAAAAGTGAATTTAGTAAAACAAATGAAAGAAAGAGTTTTGAAAGTCTCTCATCAGTCGTTCCATAAGAAGAATCTTAGAATACTTTTTAATCTTTTTTCTGACAATTCATATCCAAAACCACTTTTAAATAAGATTTTGTTTAGTACACCATCCATTTTGCCACAACAAAATAACAAAGGAATGTATAATAAAATATATTGTACGTACAGTTTTTAGGCTACTTCTTTCACATATGAACTTTTAAAATTATTGTCTTTGAATTTATTCACTAAAACCGGTTTTCTTAATGACAGATAATATTAACGGTCGTCTTGCTAAGCACTTTCAATTGTAGCACAATCACAGAGTAAAGGATTGAAAAACGTGGTCGTGCGTCTTGGTGGCTTTCATTTATTAATGTCGTATCTAATAGCTATTGGATACATAATGGCCGATAGTGGAATCAAAGATTTATGGACAACAATATATGCAGCAGATTCAGTAAAAAAATGTTAAATGGGCACGCTTATGCAAGAGCATTACGAGCTCACATACTGTCTTTTACAGCACTTGGGATTTTAATTTGCAAAAGTTTAAATCCCTCAGATGGATTCCAACAGTTTATTGACAAATTCTTCAGTACATGGGAATCAGAACCTCCACTTCGAGCTGACTGTGATAAACAAGAAATATTCGCAGATATGACTGAAGGAATTGTACCAAAGCTGGTAGAGTTAGAAAATAATGGACCAACTTTCAAATTGTGGGTCCAATACTTTAAAAGTATTGTAATTGCATTACAGTTCATCGAAGCGGAACAGCTAGGTGATTGGGAGTTGCATTTGCAAAGCGTAAAACAAATGCTACTAATTTTTCATGCAAGTGGGCATTACCAGTATGCCAAATATGCTCAGATCTATCTGCAGCAAATGGCAAATCCAGAATTGATAATGGATCCTTTAGAATTTGATGAATTCACGAAAGAAGGGTACTTACCATTTGCAGATCCAATAAGGCTTGGGCTGGAGTATTACATGTCGACATGTAAAAAAGTTGGATGACCAAAGATGAAGCTGAAATCAAAAAATTCTTATTCTGGCTTGATAAACGAAATCCCCTTGCTCTCCGGTCTTCATTGGTGTCACTTTCAACTGGCATAATCGGTGAACCTATGATTAATTGTCATATGGTTGTAGAGATTGGATTAAAAGGTATGGCTACAATGGTTGATAAAGACGTTGATAAAGCTTCATTATCTAATGCTTACAAAGTTAAAACTCTTGCAGCTGCTAAGGATGGTATGCACATTGGAGATGATTTTGTTGCTGTTGATTCATTTCTATTAATTCAACGAATATCTGCATTTTTCCATGGCAATGCCGAATAAACACGTAACGCATTGAAATATGAGCTATCACCATTTCCTCTAAGTTTATTTGATGAGCATGGTTTAATAAGAAAAACACCTAAGTCCGAGCTGCACAACATTTTCCAACCGTTCATTCAATCTATCTCAATACTTTCGGGATAACATTTTATAATTGATGGTGGCTGGTTATTACACAATGTAGTGTGGCAACCTGGCAAGAAATATTCTGAGATCTGCGGCGTTTATCACTTATACATCACTAGAAATTTTGGGTCAAAAGTCACAGTCATATTCGACGAATATTCAAGGGAAACCATGGGAATTAAGTCATACGAAAGATACCACAGAAAAGAAAAAAATGTTGCTGCGGATGTTGATATTGCAGAAGATAATCTTATAACTTTGACACAAAAAAAATGTCCAATATTCCCAACAAAAAACAATTTGTCGATCTTTTGAGCGATTATCTACGGAAACATGGAATCGATACAAATGTAGCTCCTGAAGATGCGGATCTTTTGATTGTAAAAACTGCAATCGATTAAAAAAAAACAAGTGAATTAATTACAATAGTCGGTAATGATATTGATTTGCTAATTTTATTGATATCACTTTCATCTAACGACGACACAATCTTCTTCTACAAGATGACCCCAGGTAAACAACCTAACGTAATATATTCTTCCCAATATAACAACAATTTAAAGCCTTTCTTGTTATTTGCGCACGCTTTTGCTGGTTGTGACACCACAAGTGCAATTTTTAAGAAAGGAAAAAAGTATAATTTCTTTACTGAAAAAAATATTGTTTTACAACAATTGATTTCGGTATTTTATGAACCAAATCGTTCAATTGATGAATTATATAATGTAGCTGAAATAATAATTTTACACTTATACGGTGAAAACAAACAACAACACTTAACAATTAGTGAATTGCGATATAAGATCTTCACATCGACTGCTACTGCTTTTAAAAAAGAAGTTGTGTTAGCTGCTTTACCACCAACTGAATCTGCTTTACAAGAACATACTAAGAGGGTGTACTATCAACTCCAACAGTGGTTAGGCCATTGTTTAAATCCTGAGGAATGGGGTTGGCGAAAAACTTTATTTATGATGATACCAATAATGTCCACTGTTGAGCCAACACCAAAGAAGTTAATAGAAAAAGTAAGTGATTAATTGCATAAATTTTTTATCAACATTTATTATATTATTGGATATATGTAGCTAATGTTTAATTCTGTTTGTTACAGGTTTTTGTGGCTGTAAAACAAATTGTACCTCTGCACGATGTAGCTGCAAGAAAAGTGGTTTGACGTGTAACCGATTTTGTAGAAATTGTCAAGGTCAAACCTGTGAAAATGTCTTGACAACAACGTTTGTTCTTGAGGAAGATGAAGATGAAGATGGAGAAGATGACAGAGACAATGATGACGAACATAACGACAATAAAAATACTGTGAGTGAAGAACTAGGTGAAGATGAAGGAAATGTTCAAGCAGAATTTGTAGATATTGAATCCAGTTTAAAAACTTTGACAAAGAAAATAAGTTCTACTTTAACTGAATTGAAGTCTTTAAATTTAAATTTAATAATAATATATTATTATTAACCTTTTATGGAATTGTTTTCAGATTTTTGTAGCTGTAAAAGCAATTGTGCGCCAGCGAGATGCAGTTGCAGAAGAAGTAGTTTAAAATGCAATACATCTTGTAAAAATTGCTATGGACAAAGCTGCTGTAATTCCTCGGAGAGTTTTGTTAACCAGGATAATGTTGATAAAGACCAAAAACAAGAACAAGAACTCGATATAGAAGAAAAATGTCAACCTGTTACGGACGATAGCTTATGTAATGATATGAGAATTGACCTTCCTTATTTTTAACTACCTTAAAATAATTGTAGATTGTAAATGGACTGAATTACATATTTCTTTACAAATAATGTTGTTAACTGTTAATTGCTGTCAAGTATATGCCAAAAGTTTCTTCTTTACTTCATTTGTAGACACTTTTATGTTTTTAGCTATAAAACTTTTGTCAAAAACTTTATTCCAACCGTTTTAAAGTAATTTCCAGAAAATACTTTTTTTTATTTTTTTCAACCACGTTGTGAGGGGTTAAAATAAAATATTTTTATACTTTATTTATAGACACTTAAAAAAGTTAACTATATCAAAAAAATTGCAGATACATACATGAATTTGTTAAATAGTTATGATATTTTTTTTTTCATAGTTACCCTAACATTATCTGGAGAAAAATTATGAGAACCATTTTGAAGGAAAATTTTTAGCTCAACAATTTTTGTAAAGAACTATTTTCTCTTACTTCAACCGTTTTAAAATAATTCCAATAAAACACATTAATTTTTTTCAACCCCTTCCAGGGGGTTAATACAAAATATCTTCCACACTTTGCTTTTAAGACACTCTGAAGTTAATTATGTCAAAAAGAAATGCAAATGCATGAATTTGTTAAATAGTAATGATTTTTTTAATTAAAATTATTATCCCTTAAGTTTAAGCCACCCTTATATCATCTGGAGAAAAAAATGATTTGTACCATTTTTATGTAGAATTTTTAGCTCTACAGCTTTTGTAAAAAACTTTTTTTTGAACTTTAACCATTTTAAAATAATTTTCAAAAAACACATTAATTATTTTTTTAACCCCTTTTCGGAGGGTTGAAACCAAATCTCTGATACACTTCGTTTGTAGACACTCGAAGGGTAATTATGTCAAAAATAAATGCAAATTCATAAATTTGCTAAACAGTTATGATTTTTTTTTATTTGAATTATCATCCCTTAATATCATCCCTTAAGTTTTAGCAACCCTAATGTCATCTGGGGAAAAAATGATGGAGACCATTTTGATTTATAATTTTAAGTGTTACAAATTTTGTTTAGATTTTTTTTTTGTAGCTCCAACCGTTTTAAAGTAACTGCAAAAACACTTTATTTTTTTCAACCCTGAAATTTGAAATTTTTTTAAAAATATTTTTTGTTTGTAGACACCTTAAAGTAACTTATGTCAAAAATTCATTCACTCTCCCCAAATTGTGATTTCAGCGTCTCTTTAATTGGACTATATGAATTCTCAAATTCAAAACAGTATCGACGTTATTTAAGGAGTTTTTTAGGTTACATCTGCTAAATTATATTTCTTAACTACACAAGTCATATGGAGGGTAAAATGAAGGAGAACCATCTTGTATAGGGGACAAGTTAAAAAAGTCTTGAACTGTAAACAGCAAATTATATTTCAAAATTCATTGAAATGGCGATCGTGTAGATAAAGAGAATAATATAAATTTAGCGGTTTTAAACAGAGTAAAGTATGCTGGGTTGAAAAATTTAATAGTTTTCGTGATTTGTGTACTTAAAAGATGTGCAGTATTTAAAATATAATCTATGTACACGGTTTCTTATTTTAAAGTAAAGAGAGCCTTATTTTCTAACTTACTTTTAAAAAAATAATAATATAGTCATTTTGTGTTTTTTTTTTTGCGTAGAATTTAATAATTTAATCAGAAAAATATTTAAAACAAAAAAAAGTTATTTTTTTACTCATTTTTATAGGCTATTGATTATGTACAGGGTATTTAATATAAGAGACAAAGTTGCACATTTTTTTACTTTTCCCATAGTTTTTGATAAATTTAAGATAGTTAAGTAATCTATTCTAGCTCAGAAAATTTAAAAATCTTATTATTAAAAACAGTTGCATAAAGAAAGAATAGAATTTCGCCATGAATGTTGCATTTTTTAAATGGAACACCATATGTATAATTATATTTTTTAATTATTTGTCCAATTCTTAATACTTTTTATTAAAGGTACTTTATGTCTGCTTTTAACTCGTATTTTTGGCTAATATTATTAAATTAAATATATCAATTTACAATATATTACAGGTGATTACCTATAATACTTCAAAGTCATTTTGTTTTAATTTCTTTAAAAATTATAACTTTATTAATTTTTAAAGAAATTCAGACAAAATGACTTTAAAGTATCATTACCTGTATTTCATATTAAGATATTTATTTAAAAGGGCCAAAAATGTGACCTTTTAAGCATTTATAAAGCCATGTACAGACTTGGATACAATCGGGAGAACATTGTCGGAGGACTGTATCTTCTTCAAAAAATTTTTCAGCAACAAAGTTGGCCAACATTTGCAAATACAAGTGTTTCGCGTCCACACTAGTTTTAAAGCTCGTACAAACCTGCCGATGTTTTCCATATTAAATGGAAAACAGGCATCTTGCCGATTCCTTGGATGAAAACTCCCACGGATGTTGCCATGGCGTTTGCAACAAGCCGGCCGACCGATGTGCAACATTCAAGATACAGTCGACCAACAAATGTTTTCGCCAATTGTATCCAAGTCTGTACGTTGCTTAACTCAAAACAGCAAAATATAAACGTGTAGTTTCTTAATAAAAACAACTCTTAGAATTGACCATATAATTTAAAATTATAATAATAAATATAGTGTCCCATTTAAAAAATAATTAATTTGTTAACATTTATGGCGTAAGTCTCTTGTTTTTATGCAATTGTTTTTAAAAAAGATTTTTAAATTTTCCAAGCTAAAATACATCGATTGTCTATCTTAAATTTCTTTAAAAATATGGAAAAAGTAAAAAAATATATCCTAATTTTCATCTTAAATGGAATACCCTGTACAAAAAAGATGGTAAATAGGAACTACAACGTTAAAGTGGTTTTATTATTTTATATGGTCAATACACCCAAATAATAAAAAATCGCGAAGTGCTACTATTTGGAGGGGTGCGTTTTTGAGGACGGGATAGGGTGTAAACATCCACTTTTCAGTTCTTTGAGGTTAGGTTGAAAACTACGCATTTTTTAGGTATGATCAACAGAAAAGTTGTAGAAAGTTAAATTCTTTATCGAATTACGCTTGCCGAATTAAAAAAATGTAATTTTTGAAAAAAAAAATGTTTTAAAAACGAAGCAAAAACAAAAAACGCGTTTTTGTTTTGTATTTTGCCCTATAACTTTCTCTATGGTGGTTTAGGCATAGGAATTAGTTTAAAGAAAAATAAAAAAAACTTTTATCCTTCATGTACAAAATGACGCTAGGTAAAAGTCTTCAGAATTTACAGTATTGGAAAACGATTTTTTAAATTTTGCCACTTCTATAATTTTTCGCCAATTTTACCTATTTTTGGCAAACAATATTCTGTAACTCTTTTCTATGCAGTTATACGTATAAGCAATGGTATAGTTAGTTGAAAGAGAAAACAATTACCTTTAAAATAATTTACTGTAAGAGGTTGTAAGACTGTTTGTAAGCAAGATATGGTACGTCAAGTTCCACTATTTTTTTCAATTTTTCCTTATCCCAATAGGATGTAAAAAAAATGTCTATTTCTTTACCTTTAAAATGGTGTATTAAAAAAATGGTCAGGTTGATTTAAAGCAATATATGGTTGGGCAAAGTGTCATACTGCAAGGATTTTTGTTATTTTTTACGTTAATTTTTTAAATTTGTATTTTTTGATACGACGCCGACGGTTTAACAATTTATACATTACACAGCCCCACAAAAAAATAAGAGTTGGTGGTCCGAAAAACTAGACTATAATATCTTTATATTTTTGGGGTCGCTGAATTCGAATTCGGGGTTGATTTGACAATGTCAGGTCAGGGTCAGGGTCATTTTAAGGTCAATCACAGCCCAACAAGTACAAAAAGTTGAGGGTTCGAAAGACCAGACCATGGTATCCTTTTGTTTTTAGGGTCGCTGAATCCAAATATGGGGTCGGTTTGACCCCATGAAGTCAGAGTCAAGGTTTTTTCAAAGTCATATCATTATTATTGAAAAGGGACCACAATCATGACATTTTTTTGTTTTTGAAATCGCTGAATCCGAATCCAGGGTCAGTTTTATCCCAGTGTTATAAATGTGATTTTAAACAGGTAATATGGGTTATTAGTCACGCTCATCGTTTAAATGTGCATCCGACAATTTATATATGATTTCGAGCCAAGATTACTATTCCCGTATCAAAGTCGGTCTATATAAGGTCGCGACATTCGGCCATATTGCTTTGACGTGTAATGACGTCACATCTCTTATTTTTCGGCCATGTTGTTTAGTGCCAGAGATATACAGTTTATGTATTAGTAGAACAACCGTTTACACAACAGTTATTAATTATTATTAAGTTGTAAAATCTTTTACTTTAAATAAAAAACATTTGGAATTACATCTTTCAACAAATATCACTTTCAAAACGACAATTCTAGACGCCACTGGATTGATCATCAGCTTTGATTTTACCCAGTCTTGCCAACTTTTCTCCGTGGAGTGCCCTTCCTTGCGTCCCCGACCTCAAACCGCCTAAAAGTTGAGGATGTGTCGCAACCTTATAAATATAAACTAACCTTGGTCCCGTATGATGTATGAGTACGAAATAATTAAAAAGACATAATTCTTTTTATTCGTTTTGTATGGATTTGCCAAAAAACTTATTTTTGTTGTATATAAATAGTTTTACACCTTCCAAACTTTACCTTATTCTTACTATTTATTTAAAATATTTTTGTGTGGATTTAGGGTAGTAATTTATTATTAATTAGACTAAAATCTGCACGAGTTGATCGCTGAAATAATCTAAATTAGAGTAATTTTAACAAAACCTGATTTCTGGAATTCGTGCTTGTGTCTAAATTACGTGTAACTTTTACACTTTAGATTAAAGATAATACTAATAATATTCTATTTTAAGCATATTTTCTGTTAGGAAATAATGTTTGTAACTTTTTGGAAAAATGCGTATTATTTTTATTTATTGTAAAATACCATTTTTTGATTTTTAAAGTGACCTATGAATTATTAGATTTTATTGTTTTTAAATCATAATATTGTCTAACCAGAACTGTAAAGAAACACAATGAAAAATAAAGTACCTAGAGGGTTTTCATTTATATTTTAAACTTACAACTATAATAGAAAAAAGATCGAAAAAAACTTCTTGTATTAAAGTTTCCTAGTTTTTAATATTTTATCTTTGAAGCACAATAAAAAAACAAATAAATTAAAAAAAGGAAGTGTTTATCTTTTTTTTTTAATGGAACTTATAACTGTATATTATATCACCATTAAAAAGGTATTTTTACATTTGATATGTACAGGGTCTTTCTTAAATACATGATATAATTTAGGAGGGTGATTCTTGGGCTCATTTGAAGAAAAAAACTTCATATGGATATATGCCCCAAACTTCTTGACTTTTAAGATACAAAGTGTTAAAATTTTGAAAACACCAAAACATTTTGAAAACAATTATTTTAATAAAAACTGTTATACTTTATATAAAAACCTTTTTAAATAAGCTATAATTATTTTTAATACATAATTGCTAATAAAAAATTATAAAACCTAATTTTAACAAGAAAAAGATCCCGCAATGCTTCTTTTATGGTCTAAAAACATACAATTAAGTTTTTTTTGTTCTCCTAAATTAAACAAGATATGGAAATAAATAAGAAGACATAAAAGCAGTATTTTTATTTGCTTAATATAAAGAAAGTACAAAAATTTGACACACATTTGCACAGTCAGTGGCGTACCGTTTTTTTGTTAGAAATATTTCTTTAGTTGCCTTTCGAAACGCCACTGGACCTATTAAATGTAATTAGGTTAGTGATAAATTACCCCCTTAATGTCATTATTATTATTGTCAAATAAAAACAAAATTGGGGAAAGAATAGTTGAGATATTTAAAATAATATTTTTCTTTTTTAAAATTTTACACTCTGTATCTTAAAAGTTAGGACGTTTAGGACATATGTCCATAGCAGTTTTTTTCTTAATATAAGTCCAAGAATCACCCCCTTAAATGTTAGCATGTATTTAAGGGACACCTGTATATTTTGAGTAGTTTCGGAAATATGGCAATTTTAATCTAAAGAATAGCAGATATAATTGTAATTTACCTGCAGGTCTAAGCTGTATAGTAGAAATCGAGGAAAAAGTGTTATCTACTATTTTTTAGATTTAAGTGGCAATATTTCAGAAACTATACAAAATAGAAATGATAAATGTTATAATGTTTTAAAGCTTGCTTAAAGGTCTTTTTGATGGCAACCCAATATACAGGGTGTTCCAATAAAAAAAAAGTTACCTCTTTATTTTTTCTAACTTTATAAGGTTCACTTGTTTTTTTTTATTACCTATACCTAAAAGATAACCTAGCCCCACAAAAAAAACTTTATACACAAGAGTCAGACATATGTATTCCCATGTATTTTTCGACGCTGACGCCTGAAATGCGGTTGCCGGGATATGGCGAGATCGACGCTGCACTCTAGAGCCAGTCTACGGTACAGAACTTAGAACTACATAAAAATATCTATCACTGTCGCCATTAGTCCATCCAAAACACAGCTTTCAGGTCCTTAAGAGGTCATTTTCCCGGTCCCGTCCCAAACTGGGAATTTCAACGGGTCAAAAGCTTTTCGCGAATAGTGTAAGGTCCCAAATTTTAAAGTACATATAAATCCCACTTTTCCAAACAAGGAATTTTAACTGGCCAAAAACTTTTTGCTCATAGTGTAAGGTCCAAAATTTAAATGTATATAAAAACATCACTGTTATGATTGCTACTTCTAAAACGCCATTTTTCAGCCTCTAAGGGGTAATTTTCTCTATTCCAAACAGAAATTTCGGTTAGCCGTAAATCTGTCGACCTCAAATCCGGCTTTAGCTTCGGTCATTTTTAGCCCATTGGCCAATTCCAAACGTGTAGGGCCATTTTTGAGCATAGGAATACATTGAAATACATACATATGTCTGACTCTTGGGTATAAACTTTTTTGTGAAACTGTTTAAAAAATAAAAAAATTGAAACTTTTATACAAGAAGTTTTTTATTCTTTTTAGTTATTGTTGTAGTAGGTGGCAAAATATAAATAAAACTCTTGTACAAACTTATTTTTAGGAAAAACTCCATAAATTATTGATGATTCTTTTTAATTTAATTTTTTAAACAATATTCTTTAAATTCTATGACTGTTTAAATGCTCTTAAAATTCTTTATTTTAAACTTTTTGTAGCCGCAAAGTTTAAGAGTAAATAACAATTTATTTAAAAATTAGTTTAGGCAAATTTGTTAACGAGAAACTCAGCAGCGCGTTAGTGATGCTTGGTAAACATTTAAAAAGAGTAAAATCAATTAAGCTGTCTAAAATTTTAACTAATCTGTATTTTTTTTTTTTTTTTGGTTTGTTTCCTTTCATATAACAAAGTTACAGCAATTGTACTGCCACAAACACGCATTTACAAAATCAACATAAGAATTACAAACACTTTTAATTATAAAAGCTGTAAATTTAAATTTTAATTTGGATTTAAATACTTATTTGTTACTTTAAATTATGATAAAAAAAATAAAAATTAAAAAAAGTATAGTAAGTAAAAGTAGGGACAATTTAAATTTTACATAGCATAATAAAAATTTAAGTTTGTTTTAGTCCGATTTGTTGGCCCTACAAAGTGTAGTTTGGCCAAGTAATTTTAGTTAAGAATAAGGTTTCTGCGGCATATAAGACCCACCTAACGCTAAATGTAAAAAAAACCTCGAATTATTTAAGAAAGTTAAGCAAAATTGTGTTAAGATTAAAGATTGCCTAATTATTGTAAAAATAAAATATAAATAAAATTACAAAAATAAATATGGAACCAACTATATAAATTATTAAAAACCCTTGCTTATGGGCCTTATTAAACTACCATAGTAAAATAAGGCCCTTAAATATTTTTTTTGTTTTAAAGAAAATAATATAAGAAACTTTTAATATTTTTTATCCTAATAAATCTTCGATTTATTAGTTATAACTAGTTGCCTTTCTCCTAAGCTTATTTTTTTTTATTAAGGCATAGTTTCAAGTTAAAAATACATAGCTCCTTAAAGAGAGACTAATATTCCTTTGCTCTGCCCTTTTTATGCCACTGGTCATAGTATGTCCTGTAGCTACCCAAGCAGCAAACAAGATTTCTTTTATTGACTTTTATAAGCTATGACCTACTTCAGAGGGCCTTAATAGCCGCTGGACACAATTATTTAAAAAAAAACAATTTACAACCTTCTTTTATTCTTCCAAAAAAACGCAAAGTTTTAAACAGCGATAATGAAAAATTCCCAAAAAAAATATTTCAATATTTCTAAACAATAATAAAATCCAAATACCTATAGTTTTCTTCTGGCAATAATTATAAATCCTTATAATTATACAGCATCCTGTCACTAATTCATTGCTACTAAAAAGAAGGCAGCCCATACATAGGCTTACTTGCCGTGATATTTATTGGTCTTATGCATGTATGGGTAACGTTTAAACCTGAACCCCTATATTTTGTTGCGAGTTATTAAATGTGGGCCTTATTAAACCCCGGGCCATACATGCCTCAGGTACAATACTTTTCTTTTAATACGTAAATAGTATGAAGCGTTGAGAAGTAGATCGGATCATCCCACAGATCTAAAAGAGTACTTTAACCCTTAAGTGGGCACGCGGGGGTCAAATTGATATTGATTTATCAAAGCTTACGAAGACTTAGGGTGTGTTTATGTCGGAGCGACGAGGAACGAGGTTGATAGCGCGGCTCGACAAAATCACCTTTATGGTATAGTAACATAAGGATGCTTCCATCAAGCCGCGCTGCTAACCTCGCTCAAAACCTCTCCGACATAAACACAGCCTTAGACAAGGCGCAAATTAAGACACGTATAGTGCGTGCAAGGTGATGCGACTAGAGAGACACGACTCACATACGCCAGGTTGTGGTTCACGCGTCTTACTTCTGATACTCGAACAAAATAATTATTATTACCTTGTTCTGAATTTAGGTCAGAATCAGATGATACTTAATACGATGTGTTGTTTTATATTTTTATAATAAAAAATTTAAATCACTAAATAAGTATATTTTATTAGAGAGAAAAAGTAGTGGACACTTTTAAAATAAAACTAATAGATAAGTGCTGCTTATTCTAATAATTACACAAAAAAGTAACTTCAGCTATCTAAGAATGTAATGATATCGACAATAATAGCAAAGCTTTATTTCTCCGAAAACAAGGCGCGCGCGACACGAGAACCTTTGCCACTACTACAAACACAACGCGTACTCGCGAAGGCGCGACTGGTGCCACTTCTTGTCACTTGTCAATTTGCGCTGTATAATTTGATTTTATTAAAGGCGATTTTTAGTGTTAATACGGTTCAAAACATTTTAAAAACATTTAAACAACTATATTTATCAGGGCCGTATTATCCATTAGGCTGACTAGGCTACAGCCTAGAGAGCCATGAAAAAATAGGCGTCAGACAGGGGAGTAATAGGCGCTAGACAGGGGAGTTTATAAAAGTTTAGGTTGAGTGTGGATTTTTGTAACAAAATTTTCTTGTGATTGGAAGGAAGTAGGCGCGAAAAGGAGGGAAGGACCTTTTTTTTGCTCTTCAAAAATAAATTTTTAGGTAGAAAATAAGCGCTTCGGAAACTCTAGCATAGGGCGCCTCAAACCGTTAATACGGCCCTGATCTTTATCTAACTTTCATATTAATATTGTCATTTCAAATGCGGTTTGAACCACTTCGATGAATACGGTTAACACGAAAAAATGTTTTAAGTTACAAAAGAACGGGCAGTGCTGTGCTGTGTCGTGTTGCCATATGCTTAACTACCGTGGATGTCGGGTTATTGGATGTTTAACTTATCTTTTCCATTGTTCCGTTAACGTTATTCAAGCACTAAAACATCCATTATTGGCATATCACAGATCAGACAACGCGGAAGTGCCGTCACCTAGGTACGTTATATTCAAATAACTACTATTTGTATTTTTTTAACACAGCCATTATTTTTCAACAAGAAATCATGACCTTTTTTTTTGAAAAGACAAAAAATATTCTGTTTATAACTATGCACCTATATATTTAAAATTTTAATTTGTGTGGACTTACTTTTTGTACGAATCTTACCCAAATATTATAAATTTATTTAAATTGCTAATGTTTCCTATAATAATAAAGTAAGTATTTTATTTAAATTAATTTATAATATGAGTAAAAGTTAGAAAATATTGTCAAAATATTTTAAGCAAGTAAAAATACTCCAAAATTAATGTGGGTTTTTAATAACAACAATGGTTATTTTAAATTGCATTTTATAATGACATTCATAATGGTAAACACGGTATTTGCTTTAATCTATATCGTTTAAAGATTATTATTAAGTGCGCATACTCCAGGTAAAAACGATTTCTGGTTAACAACTGGGAGTATTCTCATTATATGTAGCTAGCACGATTTATTTAACATAAAATAACAAAGGAATTGTAATAGTATAGAAGTGAATAAACACGTGATTATGAAGGCGGTTTGATAATGTAAACATATTTTTTAGGATGTAGGGGCATAACTATAATAAATTGCAGTTAGTAAAATTTTAACGCTATAACGCTAATTTTAAGTAAATTAGTAATATAGGGGTTTATTTACGTATAGATATAAAATAAAATTATTGAAGGACCATAATAATACGATGCCTAAAAAAGACAAGAAAATTAAAAAAACTAACGAAATAATAATATTTTTAAAAATAAATAAATATTGTTTTGCGGTAATATGGAGGATAGAAGCACCGTAGCAAATAAAAAGATTATACAAACAGCGTAATGAATTTAAAATTAAATCAGTTTGACTTTGTTTTTTAAAGGTCATAGACAATGATTTTATGTTTCTTGGACTTGCATTGTCTTTATAATAAAACACGACGCGACGCGTTTCGACTGGTAAGTATCTCCAGCCCCTAGAAAGGACCCCAGAGATAGAACGGCAACTCATA
Source organism: Listronotus bonariensis (assembly GCA_014170235.1). Taxonomy (NCBI): domain Eukaryota; kingdom Metazoa; phylum Arthropoda; class Insecta; order Coleoptera; family Curculionidae; genus Listronotus; species Listronotus bonariensis. The sequence continues at coordinate 212,514 of JACEGR010000558.1, forward strand.
AAATCACGTTTGCTACTAGTGCCATCTATATTTGCCACATGAAACTATAGTAAAATTTGGAAAATGGCGTGAAAATAGGAGCGTATATCCCCATTACTAAATAAATTCAAAATTTAATACATCTACTTTTTGCGACTAATGACCGTAAATGGTTTTAAAATATTAAAAGACCCTAAAAAGGTCTTAAATATAAAGTTTAGAAGATTTTAAAACCACTTAGTTTAGTTATTTAAGCAGAAAGTGATATTCTTTTATTTAAAAAATAAAACATCTTTACTATTTATATTTTATTTGTAAATATATGTATTATTTTTACAGTTTTAATTTTTACATTCATATACATGATTCTGAAAATAAACAGCGATGGTGTAACTACAATTGTCCAATGTTCTTACAAAACATTTTAGCAAGAATTATTGAATGCTTCAATTGCCAAATAGATTAACTCCATAATACCAGAAGTTGAGAAAATTGTCCAAATATTATATGGTGTTTTTTAAAATTCTTTTTAAATTACAAATTTAAATAAAGATGCAGACTGTATTAGTGCAAACACATCCTTGTAAATTTTTTATTTATAAAAAGTATAGTGAATCAAGTGCTTTGATAATAAAATTTAATAATAATAATGGATTATCAAAGTTGTAAGTAAAGCATCCAATTATAAACACTTACCCATTTGGTTTAATGGTATTAAAAAGAAGTGTTTTACTATCTAATACATGATTGTGTATAAAAATATGAAATCATTTGTTTAGGCATTTATGAGCATAAGATAAATTAAAACTATTAATACTGTTTATACTTATAATTTAATGTTTTTCTGTTATTTGAACGGGACCTTCCACTTAGCAGTAAATAAGTACTATAAGAGTTCATGTAACTTAAGTGTTTTTTTTTTATTTTGGGTGTTTTGTTTAAGAGAAACATGTTTGTAGAAGAAATGAAATAGTGGACATATTAACTGGCAAAAAGTGGCAAATATACACCCGCAATAAGACATTTAAGTTTTTATCTTTTAAATAATCGTTAACAAGTACCCTATTTGGAAACTTTTATTTATATAGACTGTTTTTGCTAAATTTGCTTTTCTTTACAGTTATATAAGCTGTTAAAATAAATAGCTTAACTGAAACAACAGACTGTAAATACTTATTGGAAAAGCCTAAGTAGCATAAGGTTAAAACCTAAAACTCCCTTGTTTTTAAATGTGCAAAAAAGATTTCCAAATTTTTGAATGTTTATAATTTGCTACCAATTTTTTATCTATAACCAAGAAGGATAGAAAAAAACGTCTGGTATAAAAGTTTCATACTTTGTTATTTATTATCTTTTGATCATAACAAAATAAAGAAAAATATCAATATCAAAATTAATAAAAAGGTAAATTATTTTTAAATGGAACACCCTGTATATTCTAACACAATTATAAAGGTCTTTAAAAAGCTTTACAAAATTAGCACATTTGATATATCTATCTTATACAATTTACATTATATTTACGGTCTCAGCTTAGTGCTGTAGGAAGATATAATAAAAATTATAGCAAATATTTTTCATATTTAGGTGGTCATATTTCGGAAACTATTAGATAGATATATCACATGTGATATTTTTGTAAAGCTTTTAAAAAGACTTCTTTACAGATGACCTAATATATGGGGTGTTCCATTTAAAAAAGTTACTTCATTATTTTTCTTAAGTACTCAATTTTCGTTTGTTTATTTTGTTATGTTCAAAAGATAATAGATAAAAACCTATGAAACTTTTATACAGAAAGTTGTTTTCTATCTTTTTAAGTTATCATTATAATTGTGTGGTAAAATATAAATGAAAATCATGTACCATTGCTAGGTTTTTTAAACAAATTTAAGTAAATAAAATTGTAAATAACCTTTTTCTTTGTTAAACTGACTTATTGTTGCGACAACACTTTTATTGGCTATTAGAAACCAAAACATTTTGTTTATAAATCTAATATTTAAAAAGTATATACCGGTTAAAATTTATTCACTGTCTTTAAACAAAGGTTTCCGAGAACTTCCTTACACTCTTATATGTGAACCTATGTGTAGCTATTCTGCTTTAATAAGCGTAAATGTCCGACTAATCCCAGTTAACGTATCTAAAAAATAAACATATGTTTAGGTAATAAAAAAATATTTAACCAGACAAACAAGCGAAATTGTACTAACCTTTTACTTTTTTGGGTGTAAGCCAAGCTTATGAGTGACACATGATGAAATCTGACGAAAACAATAATTATCAACATCTCCATAGTCCTTATATACAAAAAAAACAAAAATTTATTTAATAGGAAATAATTTATTGCTGTCTACTTAAATTCGCACCATATGGAAAACTCTTATTATTAATTTTACGCAAAAAGTAATTCTTTGTAAAAAGTTCTGCTTGGTCTAAAATTCAAAGTGCAATGTCATACCAGCTTGATGCTTTTTATTGACTTTGAATTTAATATGTTGAACAGGTATTAAATAAAGAATAGCAACATGTAAACATGTCCCGCTAGGATGACACATCAGTCTTGCTTTGTTGTTGCTTTAGACCTTCCCCTTTCCACATATTGGCAAAAATTGTATATGCATATCCGGAACGTCTGCATGCAGGCATTTTGTTTAGTCTCTACATGGTAATGTTAAACACACTCAAAGTCCACTGATAGCATCGAGCTGGCACGACGTGTATACCTATATTACTATTAAGAAGATATTTTCAAAATACAACTCCGCCAATGGGAAACAACTGCTGACCAATCCGCATCTTTAAAATTTAAATAATGCTAGTCGATATTTAAACTTTAATCAAGATCACCTGAAGAGCAAAACACATGATTTATTTTATCTTGATCAGACAAGCTAGATAAACTGACATATGTTTTGTTATCCTGAAAAAGTTATTTATTGGTTCCTCAATTGGCCTTGGCCCGAAGTCTTTTAGTCATAGCAAATTTTACAAGTTTAATTCAGCATTTAAAACTATGTGCTTAACTTAAAAATTAATATTTAAAACTGGTATATATTTATGTCTTAGGATAAAAAAACAGGGGTTTTAATTAATAACTTGACATCCCGTACTCTTCCGAAAAAAAATCACACTTGGCACTATGTACAAAAAAGGCTCAATATCGGGAATTGTTATCTATTTTTTGTCATTCTATGTAAACATTTGTATTGTTAGAAATACCCTAAAAGTTTTTATTGCTGATATTTAATACGGTCAACGTAGATTTTCTGGACATTTAAAAACATCAGAAACAGATATTGTAAATCAAACTTACCTTGTAGAATAACGATCCTCTCATTGATGCACACGAGGTTTTATACAACTTATTTTACAATTTCTTAAAAAAACAACGTACAGGAAAACAAACACACGGAACAAAAAAGAATTAACATAATTCTATTTAAACGAGTCTTGCCAAAATGGCGATTACAAGCAAATATGCAAATACACTCAAACTCAAAAGAACGTTCGGTCTTCAGACCAAGGAATCTTCTCAAGCTTCTACTGCGACAACCATCTGGCAACAGAAAACTTTATGCTGCTCTGCGTTTGTTTGTTAGTTCCATGTGGCAAAAATAGATGGCAGCACTGTCAGTTTACATTCTATCTTTGGGTTAATTTTCTTTGCTCCAGACGTCTGGTAAGTAATGAATAAGTTACAAGATACACGACTGCAGTGGTATTTATACTAAAACTAGATGCGTTCACTGCTTGGTACAGTCTAGAGTTAAGGTTAAGATTACAATTCGTCGTACTTGATATATGGAATGTTGTTCGGTTGCGGTGCGGTTGTTCTTCCTTATTTCTTACTAAAATGGTTCTGTTTATCCGATGTTCCACTATACGATCCACTAGTCTGGTGTGATATTCATTTGATGTCAGATCTGTTATAATGGTATTAATTACTTGTTGCAGATCTACATTTGTATTGCAGATTGTCAATGCTCGGTCCACAAGTGTTCTTACAATGCCATGTTACGTATTGTTGGAGTGATTAAATGACAAGTGTCCTGTGTGAGTCGGTTTTTGAAAAAACGGATGTGTGGATACAATTAACTTTCTGTGAACCCTAACATCTAGAAATGGTAGACAATTGTTTTCTTTCCTTTTCATTGTAAATTTATTAGAGGCTTGAGGTTATTAATGTCCGACTAAAGTTCTTTCAGTCCTTTGTCAATTTCGTTTCATATAATTATGTGTTGTCCACATACCTTAGCCACATCTTTGGTTTCTTGTTTGCTTTCTTTATTGTTAAATTCTTAATCCAATACATATAAATATTGGTTACCACTGGGGAAAGAAAGAAACCCATGGAAAGTCCATCATTCTGTCCAAAAAATCTGTCGTTTTTTTTAAATATCAATTATTCAAGCAGCATTCAAGCAAGTCCATAACGGCATCTTTGGGAAGTGTCCTCCGTTCTGATAAGTTGCTGTCTTCTTACAGTCTTCGCTTAATAATGTTTAGGACTTCTTTTACTGGTACGTTGGTGTATAGACTTTCAACGTCAAAGTTTACAAATTGATTATCGGGTTGTAGTTCCTTTTCGCCTATTATTTAAACAAAGTGTTTCGAGTTCTTAAAAAAAAGTTGTTTGTTCTTGTAAAGGTTTCAGGATGAAAAAAAACATTGGCCATTTCATATGTGGGAGATCCTCGAGAGCTGGCGATTGGTCTTAGGGGTATGTTTCGTTTATGAGTTTTTGGAAGCCCATACAAATGTGAAGGTTAACAGTGATGTGGTGTCAACGATGCAGCCTTCAATTAAATTAATTAAATTAACAAAAAAAATAAAGTCTACCATTCCTAAATGTTAGGGTTTACAAGAAAGATAATCGCTTCCACAAATTAGTTTTTCGAAAACCGACCCACACAGGACAATACCTGAAGTTTATATTAAATCACTCCAACAATACCAAACACGGCATCGTAAGAATACTTGTAGACCGAGCATGGACAATCTAAAATACAAATGTAGTTTTGCAACAAGAAATTAATAAAATTAAAACAAACCTAACATCAAATGGATATCCCACCAGACTAGTGGGTCTCATAGTGGAACATTTGAGAAACAGAACTATTTTAGTAGGAAATAAGAAAGAACAACCCGGTCTCAACATTTCCTATATTAAGGGCGTTTCCGAGAAAATACGAAGAATGGGGAACAACTACAATATCAGCACTGTATTTCAAACCACTAAATCCTTAAGAAGCTATCTAACGAAAACTAAACTGGAACGTCTTAAGGATCAAAAGAACAGCATTTATTCAATACTATGTGAATGTGGTAACTCGAATGTTGGTGAAAGTAAAAGACCAATGAAAGTACGAACGAACGAAAACGAAGATGCGAAGCAAGAGGATAGACGAAGAAGTCTGGTGCCGCTAAGCAGGCTTGGACTGAAGAGCATCACGTGAAGTAATTAGAAGCCAAAATAATACACCGTAAACAACATTGGAAAAAAGAAAATTTTGAAAATAATTATAATAAAAACCTTTAAAAAATTACAGGTATAGTTAAATCCACTCTTGGCATTATTGTTTATAATTAAAATAATTTAAAATTTATTACAAAATATTAGTAAAATTATATTATAAAATATTTTTAAAGTAAATATTTAATTTTCACCAATTATACTGGCGTCCAACGGAAAAACACCGTATGTGACATTTTTTCAATTTCAAAAATGACTTTTAGATATCTTCGTATTTTGTTAGCTTACATCTTTCTATTGTTGCAAAAAAGATATTTTTATAAAAAAAGACTGCTTAAAAAAGAAATAAATTTTGCCATTTTGTACGTATGGCTAAAAAACAGGGTTCTACACTAAACAATAACTTCAAGAGTTTTGCTCAGATCGACTTTAAATTTTAAAAATATATTCTTTAAATGTTTAGCAATAAGGGGGGCAAAATATTATTTGATTTAAATTTATATCTTATATGTAAATTGCAAGGAATTTTATGACACAAATCTTTAAACGCCATTTTCTCAAAAGTTATAAAAATGCACATACGGTGTTTTTTATTGGACGGCAGTATAAACCTTTAAATTACTTTAAAATTAATTATATACCCTTAGGCCCTTTGAGAGTAAAAGTAATAAATAATGATTTTGGTTTCAATAAAAACAAATTTAAAACTTAATTTTGCATTAATGATAATGCATAAGTTATTCTTTAAAACTTTTAAATCATTTATCAAAAGATTTTTTTTACTTATTAAAATAATAAACAATTTTATTTTAAACTAATGAACAAAAGAATAATTAACAAATGTCGTTATAATAATTTGTGTTCTAGGCATTGTATTACAGTATTTTCAGGTTCAAAAATTGACTCGTCCTGTATGGTGTATAGCCACCAAAATGGTTAGGAGGCCCCTGTAGCTCGGGGGCCGTATCATTGATACGGCTGATACAGCGGTAGCTACACTCTTGTTTTTGAGCTTCGGTACTAGTCATCAAAGACAGACGCGCTTGCGCCAAAGAGACTAACGAGTAGGATTTATCAACGCTTTCCGGCTTTTCCGTTCGGGACACGCCGAGTACGGTAAGAACCGATAAACCAGTATCGTATTTGTTCATAGCTTTTAAATATTGGTGGTCGATATGTTGACTGCGCGAGAGTGTAAAGATTCCAAAAATGCTACAAGCCCCCGAGTACCTATATCAATATGGGTTATGTATGGTCATATCCATGTAATATGAAATTTTTATGGCTAATTTTGCTAATACGCGGTATTTTTTAGTTTAATCAAAGCCCCGAAAATTATTCATCCTGAATTAATCCTTTTTAAGAATAATTTAATTAATTGTTAAGAACTTTAATTTAGATTTAACAAATTCTTGTTCCCGAATGAAAAGTTATTTTCTTCAAAATGTAATTCGTTTACGCAAAGAGAGTAATTCACTTAAATTCCTTCCACGGTTTACGGTTTTTGCATTAAAAGAGAGAAAAGTAGGCAAACAAAAATGTTTTTCCCCTTTCACTTTTATTTATTAGCAAAAATAAAACAAGAACGTGCCTAAGTACGCTCCGGTTTAACGACTTTTTTTTCTTGTAAAAATTGCATTAGACCTTAATGTATTTTTTATATGAACAAAATTTTTTAAACGAAAAAATGCCTTTAGATATATGTTCGTAAATAAAAAAAAGCGCTACTCAAAATTGATCTTGGAATTTTTATAGTAGATGAGTATTTAGCTTATATTCAATATTATTTTTTAGTAATATTCTGGGTTTTTGTATTTTTGTGTTTTCATTTAAAAAATAAGCAGATTCTATCAAAATGTATTATATATAGTGAGGACCTAAATATAAACCGTTTGGCATATTTTAATGAACTAACTTTGGGTCCCAGCCGAATTGGCTAAAAATTTAGTATGTTGTACCTACTTCTCGACTTTCTGATCAAAAGTTATTATGGGCCCAACATAGGCTTAAGATATACCAGAGTGTCACCCTTGGACCAAAATACATGATCTTACTCAATTTACCTTACTCGAAAAGTTATGTGCTTGCAAGATACAGGGTGTCAAAGTTTTTATTTTATTTTTGTAATTTATATTTTATTTATTATTGTTTTTTTTGTAACCACATTCGGACCCAAATCTAAACCGTTTGGCATATTTTAATGAACTAACTTTGGATTCCAGCCGAATTGGCTAAAAATTTAGTATGTTGTACTTCTCGACTTTCTGATCAAAAGTTATTATGGGCCCAACGTAGGCTTAAGATATACCAGAGTGTCACCTTGGACCAAAATACATGATCTTACTCAATTTAACTTACTCGAAAAGTTATGTGCTTGCAAGATACAGGGTGTCAAAGTTTTTATTTTATTTTGTAATTTATATTTTATTTATTATTGTTTTTTTTGTAACCAAATTCGGACCCAAATCTAAACCGTTTGGCATATTTTAATGAACTAACTTTGGATCCCAGCCGAATTGGCTAAAAATTTAGTATGTTGTACTTCTCGACTTTCTGATCAAAAGTTAATATGGGCTTAACGTAGACTTAAGATATACCAGAGTGTCACCCTTGGACCAAAATACATGATCTTACTCAATTTACCCTACTCGAAAAGTTATGTGCTTGCAAGATACAGGGTGTCAAAGTTTTTATTTAATTTTTGTAATTTATATTTTATTTATTATTGTTTTTTTGTAACCAAAATTCGGACCTAAATCTAAACTGTTTGGCATATTTTAATGAACTAACTTTGGGTCCCAGCCTAATTATCTAAAAATTTAGTATGTTGTACTTCTCGACTTTCTGATCAAAAGTTATTATGGGCCCAACGTATGCTTAAGATATACCAGAGTGTCACCTTGGACCAAAATACATGATCTTACTCAATTTAACTTACTCGAAAAGTTATGTGCTTGCAAGATACAGGGTGTCAAAGTTTTTATTTTATTTTTGTAATTTATATTTTATTTAATATTGTTTTTTGTAGCCAAATTCGGACCTAAATCTAAACCGTTTGGCTTATTTTAATGAACTAACTTTGGGTTCCAGCCGAATTGGCTAAAAATTTTGTATGTTGTACTTCTCGACTTTCTGATCAAAAGTTATTATGGGCCCAACGTAGGCTTAATATATACCAGAGTGTCACCTTGGACCAAAATACATGATCTTACTCCATTTAACTTACTCGAAAAGTTATGTGCTTGCAAGATACAGGGTGTCAAAGTTTTTATTTTATTTTTGTAATTTATATTTTATTTAATATTGTTTTTTTGTAGCCAAATTCGGACCTAAATCTAAACCGTTTGGCTTATTTTAATGAACTAACTTTGGGTTCCAGCCGAATTGGCTAAAAATTTAGTATGTTGTACTTCTCGACTTTCTGATCAAAAGTTATTATGGGCCCAACGTAGGCTAAAGATATACCAGGGTGTCACCTTGGACCAAAATACAACGATCTAACTCAATTTACATTACTCGAAAAGTTATGTGTTTGCAAGATACAGGGTGTCAAAGTTTTTATTTTATTTTTGGTATTTATATTTTATTAATTATTGTTTATTTGTAACCAAATTCGGTAAAAGGAGTTTAAAAAAATAAAAAGGTATTGAAGGCTACTTATATTTTTGTTGTTTAATGTAGAGTGAGCCACCTGCAGGCCTTTGCTTTTGCTTGGACTGTCATTACTTTTTGTCTGGGTATAATATGTTTCTAGTTGTTAGTTTTTATTTTCCCATATCTTTTGCATTAAAGACGTACACCTAATAAATATTGCTACGAACAACCGTTCTCAGATATTTTAGATTAAACGTTTTATTTCACATAAAAAAATCCTTTCTCATTTTTTACACCACTCTGGTTTCTCTAAAAGGCCTGTACAAATTAATACTAGAATATCCTTACGCTAAAATAAAGGTTTGACCCCAATTTGCCTTAGTTAAAAAGGTGATCGTTTGCGAGATACAAGGTGGGTGAATTTTTTTACCCTGAATTTTTCAAACCAGCAACTTTTCGATAGGGTAAATTGCATTTGATCGTTATATTTTTGCCCAAACAATTTGTGGTAGCATATTGTACAGACCTTTTGGACATTACTAGGTGGCCTAGATAAATCGTGAATGAATGCAGTGGCAAAGTTTTCTATGGAATTAAGTGTTTAATCTAAAATAACTCCAAATTTTTTTCTTGTTGCAATATTTTATAACTATTAAGTTTAATTTTTTTGTGTAAAAAATATGAAAGAATAAAAATTTTATACTAAAATTATAATATGCCAGGGCAGAAAAAAGTTATGACCCTTTAAACTTAAACAAAGGACTGCAGGTGGCTCCCTCTACATTTTAAGTCAAGAACATTAGCATATTTTATTTCGCCACTTTAAACAACCTCTTAAAACTAAATTCTGTAATATTTATTTTTATAATAAGTAAAATATCTTAAAAATCTTGCATATGATTAAACTTTTTGACTAAGGTAAATTACGTTAGACCATTGTATTTTGGTTCAAGAAAACTAGTAATACCATTTTAGAAATACCCTGTAAATATATAAGGATATTTAAAATTAAGACCTTTAATAAAATCCTACCAGTAGACTCTGTTATCTTCTTTAACATGGTACAATTGAAATTGATGATATTTTGACCCTAAAAGCCTAGAGGTCATTTGATAGTCCAACTTAAAACAAGCCTTTAATCAACTTTAAGACCTGTCGACCCACTGGGGTTAAAGGTATTTTGAGCTTGGCCTTCGACAAATATTTAATTTACAAGCAAGGTCATCAAGACTCCAATTGAAGCTCAGGTGTGTTAATGGTTTAATGCTTTTTAAATTGGATCTTGACGATGTACTGTAACTAACAAGCTAGCTAAAGCACATTTTATGGCCAAACTAAAGTAAAGACATGTAATTAACTGTTATTAGTGAATACAATGATTTTATGGATTACCAACTCGAAATAAAGACGTATAAATCCTAAAAGGTTACTATTAATTAAGGGTCATGTAAATTTTAAACTAGAAAAACCTTTTTTACTTTTTCTTTAACCGTTAACGGTAAAGTTAATGTACTCCATTCTAGTGCACTACATAAAGTGTTGAAAAAATACTTTTTAAACACTTCGAAGCTTTTTTTAAATTTAAATAAGTGTTTTGATTCAACGCCTACTACAATAATTAATAATTTATGCAATGTAACAGTAAACGCGACATCAACTGTACCAGACGGTCAAGTTACCTTTGATTTCGTCACTATTTATTTTAGTTCATGTGTCACTAGTTTTAAAATTTGACAGTTTGCAAATAAATTTAATAAAAAAAATGAAAATTAATTGTAATAATGAATTTTGTTGACTAAAAAATTGAAAAGGAATTTATACCGTTTTAGTATTATTTTTACAAAAAGTAAGTACAACCAATTTTTAAAATTAAATAATAAATGCATAGTTATGAAGAGGATAATTGTCTCTTGAAAAAAAGAAAGATATGATTTGTTGTTGCAATAAAATGGTTGTGCTGCAAAAATTAAAATTATATATATTTCTATACGGTCGTGGAAAAAATAGTTTTTTACTCATGAGATTGCCGCACTTGCCTAATGGCAGGTATCACTTTATGTACTTTTTACTTATATTACTATTAGTATTTTAGCATATTTCGAAAAAAACTTCATCTTTTTTTTATTTTATCGTCGTGTTGAAATAACCTTCAATTCGTATCTTGGTGACCTTGCTTGTAGGTTAAATACTTGTCAAAGGTCAAGTTCAAAAAACCTTTAACCTATTTGTTAACTAAGTTGGGCATTTAAACGACCTCTAGGTGACCTTTAGGGCCGAGATATCATCGAGCTCCGTTTTGGCGTGTCAAAAAATATAGAAGTTTATTGGTTGGAAGTTATTAATGGCCTTAATTTTTAAATTAATTAACCAAAATTGGAGTAAGTCTTACTCAGGCCTACAGCTTACATATTACGTCCTGCATATATATTTTTCTTTTTAATTTTGACAAACGTAATAATGTCCATGATAGCAGCTTTACACCTGATTTTGTCAAGTAAAATTCAATCTAAAAAATTGTTGTTACACACAAAATTGTTTGTCAAAGTGTAAAGAGACAGTAACAAAATAGGAACCGGAAGTCGGAAAAGATTGAAGATCGGTTGAAGATCGAGTTTTCCAGGCATAATTCAATCTAAAATCGTTGCTGCTTATAAAATTGTTTGTTACGTTGTTAAGAGTAAGCAACAAATAGAGAACAAAACTGACTTTCGGTGCCTACTTTGCTGTTGACTCTTTACAGTTGGATAAACTATTTCTGACCCAATCACCAATCTCTCCCGACTTCCGGTTCCTATTTTGTTGCTAACACACTGTGACATACAATTTTCGATTAACAACAAATTTTACAGATTAAATTTAACCTTGAAACATCAGGTGATAAGCTAGCATAGACAGTATCACAAGGGTCACTCTAAATATTTATTAATAAATGAAAACAGTACTCTTGATTTAAACCACTTTTAAAATCATAAAAGATCATGGTCCGATAATGTTCACGGTTAAGTTTTGATTAGTAAATGAAAAATAAACACATACACCTAATTTAAAATTAAATAATTTCACTTGCGCTTGGACTACGGTAACCAAATTCTGCATAACAGTTGACAAGTGTTCATGCAATATGACAGATAATGAAATGTTGTAATATCTTAAGCGGTGATGCCACATCCAGAAATTTTTAGCGTGACCCTTGTAATTGCGATAAAATAAAAAAAAATATATTTTTTAAATTTTTTTCTGCAGCAAGAAATAAGCAACAAATCGACTCATTTTAAAAAGCTATATGCTAACCTAACAGAAAGCTGTAACTATTACTGATTTTTTACGATCTGTGCAACAAGTTTTGACGTCTTTTTTTATTTTTTGCCGATTTTCCAGTGCCAGTTTTCCAGACCTGCCTAAGTGTTGGAAATAATCTCGTTCAGTACGCCCAGGTCAGCTGCTACGCTTTATATGTTGGTGGGTTTACATAGCCCTAAAAGTACTTAAATTAACTATGCAAACATCGGTTTAAAATAATAACAAGCGGTTCACCTACATCTCAAATTATGTAAACCTAGAGCAGCTTCAGTTAATTTAGGCAAGAACGTTATGTTTGTGGTTTGCTGCAAATAAAGCTTGTATAGTAAAATGTAAATTTTTGCGGCTTTTTGGCGGAAGATCTGGTAAACTTATATTTATTTTCTTTTTTTTTTAATTACTACCACACTAAAATACAAATGTTTATAAATAATTAAAACTAAAAAATCTATTTTAAAATTAATCTATTATTAAAATGGACTGCCAACTTTTTCCTAAAAACTATTTCTATTACAGGACATGGATAATATTATGAAGAGGGGCCATTTAAAAATGAAACAAAGCTTGTTTTGGGCAATCTACGTCATTTAAAGATAGGGGTAGTAATAAAATAGTAATTAGGTTAGTAATAAATTACCTGTAAGATCAAGCTAATTTAAATTCACACACCCTTAAATTTTAGGGATGAGTCACCTCTTAATTAGTATCCTATTTTAAAGATAGTTTAACCCTTATCATATCCTTTGAGTTTAAAGTAACGTGCTCTTACAGGTACTTCAACATTATACATTAAAACCATAAAGATTAAAATTTTGACAAGCTGTCATATCAACAGAAATTACAGCAAAGACTTAGCAGGGTCAAAAGACTTTTAAAATAAGATTTTACTTGGTCCCTCTTTACCTTTATAATTTGAAGGGTGACTTTTACTTCTACTAAACAATTGCAGTGTAGGGGCTAAAAGTGGCAAAAAAATGTTTTTTCGTAAAATCAAAAGTTGACGGGTCCGACCGTTATTCCTTAAATGACCTGAAGCGCCCAAAATCAGTTTTGTTTCGTTTTTAAATAGCTACTATGTATAAAAACTTGAGGATTTGTTTTTGAACTTAAGCACAATTTTTAATGTTTTTAAAATAAAAATAAAAATATGAGGGGTGAGTTTCCATACTAGACAATTGCTAATTTGTACAAAAGCTTGTCGGTGATTTGTTTTTGGACCTAAGGACATTTTTTAATGTTTTTAAAATAAAAATAAAGGAATAAAAAAATCTTTTCTTTTCATCGGAGTAAAAACGACGTACAATAATGATTTTATGCTTAATGCACGGCATTTTCTAGGTTTTATCTGAGCTACGGAAAATGAAATTCAAGAACATTTTCCGGAAAACTTTTAAAGAATATCAGTAAAAGAAACATTTTTAGATTTTTTAATGCAAATCACGGTTATGACGTTAAAAAAACTTTTTATCCGGAAATTAAAATCTTGTAAAGTAAAGTTTGAAGGTTTACTTTTTATGAATAACAAAAAGGAATATTTGGTGAATTTTATGTAGAGTGTCAAATTATATTGGATTATTGGAATATTTAAAACTAAAAACACAGTTTTTTTATTGCAAACAGTAAAGGGTCTCTCAATAAAATTGATAGTTTTTCAAATAGGGATTTCTCGGTTTCTAAGGCATATTTTTTTAATTTCTAGGTGCAAGTATATTTATTATAGTGTGCAGTTTTATGATGCGGCGTCTGACACCTGTTGCTCGGTTAATCTGCGCAGGGTATACACCACATTGTGGAAAAGTTTTAAAAGCGAGTTTGTTAGGTTAACTCACGTTCACACTTTTCCATAGTGCGGCGTATAAACTGCCCAGAGTGCTGTTGATAGCGAACCAATTCTCGAATAAACGTAAAGTAGCCACAACTAAGTCACCACTTTAACAGCGTTGAATGCAGGGGACACCCTGGGTCACCCTCTGAATCCCCCTAAGCAAAAAAAACCCTCTCCGGAGATATTTAGTGTATAGGTATATATGAATGAAATCTCTAATTAAACAATTTGTCATATACAGGGTGTCTCTAAAAGGCTACACAAAATGTTAAAATGCTACCACACATTTCTTGGGCCAAAATACAACGATCTTACCCAATTTACCTTAGTCGAAAAGTTGATCGTTTGCAAGATACAGACTGTTTAAGTTATTATTTAATTTCAAAACGCCTAAGGCGTCGCGTCGGTTACATTGGATAAGAATTCGTTCGAAAAATTGTTCTCACAAATTTTTAGGAACCAGTGGCGATGCCAGCTTTTTGGTTTAGGCAGGCCAAGGGGGGCTGAATATTTTTGGGGGCCAATTTTCTTGTAGGTATAAAATTTTGTGTCCCGCCATTTCTAACTTCTAGTACCTATTTCTTTCCTTTTTATGTTCCACCTTACAGAAGGGGTAAGCCATTTTTCAGGAAAAGGGGACCGGGCCATCCCTGCCCTACTTCCTGGCGTAGCCACTGTTATAAACTAGTAAGAAATTTTTCGAAGTCAACAAATTAATCTGTTGACATGCTTGTGGTTATATTGCTTACGATCATGTATTACAAATGCTGTATTCCTTTTATGCTCCAGAACCGCCCGGAACGACACCATAAGTATTCGTTTTAAAATTTTTTGACATTTTTTCATGTCGTAGAACCGTTCTTGACACAATTGACAGTTCGGAGAACGGTTCTACAAGGTAAAAGGAATACACTAAAATTCGTACAAGTTTTTACGTGATTTAAATACGACCAAACCATTTTTTTTATAGTTGTTCGTAAAGTACGAACGCAGTAAGTTTAACACAGCTACGTCATAAGCAAACAAATATTTGCATACAACAGCACCGATTTGCCATGTATTTTTTTACCATAGGCATCGTTTAATTGTAGCACAGTATAACTAGCTACCGCGAATTGTAGATATAGGGTTTCTGTAGTCGATGAGATGTGTGTTTGGGGAATTTTGCTGCTATCAAAGTATGACTTGGCTATGTTTAACTAACAGTGTTTAAACTCTACGACTAACTTGCGTTTTGTTGAATATATTTTAAGGTTCTAGAAAGAACATGTATTGCGATATACCAATAACTTTAGTACACGAAAGAAGATCCTTATGGGATCAAAAAAACAAACAATATCATTAAAATCCATTTTAATTCTGGACGAAAAATAGTTATTGCCCATTGGCTTTTTTTCCAATAAAAAATATTATTAAGTTTTCAAAAATATAAAACTCTATTATATACTTAATATTATGATCAAACTATTAATAAACTCATCCAGTGTAACCACAGAAACCTCTCAAATTCTTAAGAATTGATTTGTACGAATTCGTAAGAAAACGAATTTTTGTACGAATTCTTATCCAATGTAACCGCAGCCTAACATGGTCTGTTCTTAAGCTCCAATTTCTGATGATGTGTTAAATTTTTTCGACTAGTATTTTGCGAATAACGTGGGCAATGTTAGCTTTTGCACGGGTTAAATTTTGTTTGCTTTTAGACCAAGATCCTTACGTAAAATACGCCAAGTTGTTGCATATGTCTAGCGAAGTTGTTAAGAACGTCGTCAAATAAATTTGTCAAGATTATTGCGTACACTCGCAGCTACTGCAGCACTGGATGTGATTTATTTGACAAAGGATTATCCAATAATAAAAACAAATTGAAGTTTAATTTTTTGTGATGGTATAGCGAATAGTAGCGCTCGGTAGGCCGATTATGCGTTGATCATAAGTTGCCCGAAGCGCACGAAACACATCCCTTGAAGAATGGTTATTTTTATACAGTTGATCAACTTTTAACAACATTTCCGAAAAAAGGTCTTCACCCCAGAGGCGCGTTTACATATTTGCCGCCCGTAGGCTATTTTATTTTCGCCGCCCCTTTCTTCTTCTTTTTTCCTTCAGAAATATTTTTGAAGAGAAAACAAAAAGAAAAAAAAGGTCCTCACTTCCATTTCTTTCAATTCTAGGTACAAAATTGAATTCGAAATCCAACAAAATTATTTATAAGACATAATCTGTATTTATATTTTTAACCTTGCTACGATCGACTTGACTAATAGTCGCGATTGACCGGTTGGCCACCCCTGATTTAGAAGTACTATTTCTAGTAGGTAATTTTGGATAGTCGAGATATTTCAAATTTCAAACTGTCAGGGTATTTTGTGTTAAGTACTGTTTGACAATTTATTATGGAAAAACCAGGCACAAGGTCTAAAAGTTGTTCAACTATATTATAAAAATCATCATTCTACACGAAATGGATTTCGTTAATCGTTTTGGTTAACCAGTCGGTATTTTCCGTTACAAATACGGTAGCTAATATTTTTGATTAGATACGGAACACCACTGGTTTCAGTTAGCGTGCTGTCACTCATGTCTGCCAGCTGTCGTGTAATCTCCAATGAAAAAAAATATTTTTATTTAATTATTATTTTTAAATATTTCTTTAAAGCTTAACCTATTCTAAAGTGCATAAAATAGTATATAAACCTTAGTACTAAAGTGTTTTAAAATTTCTCGACAAATTATAGCCCTTCCGTTTTTGTCCTAGGTATATAATGTACTATAATATTAATATTTCATTTGAAGGACATACAAGCATGATCCTTGAAACAAAACACCATATATATTATTATTTATGTTGTTAACATTGTTTAAGTAGCGAACTAGGCAGATATATGCATTTTACGACACAATTTAAACAACGCGGTAGTGCCCATTATTGGGTCTCTATTGAAAATATACCAAATTTTAAATATCAATTCAGTACCGGCCAATTTTAGTTACAAATCAGACAATTTAGTCCATTTAAAATAGATAAATACAACCCAGAAGATAGCATTCAGCTAACCCTTGGAGAATTACTGATAATTCACGGCATGGTCTCTGAATTGGAAATTGTTTATCTGGCCAAATCTGTAGTTGTGTGCTAGTTATGCATACCAAAAACACACAGCACAGCTCGGTCAATTGAAAATACCTTTGCTCCGGCCAAACTATTAAATTGCAAATGTGTGGTAAATTGAAAATTATTGAAGCTGTTTAATAAGTGAGACAATGACCGCCAAAAATTTTAATAAGAGGAAAATTTTTATTTTTACAATTTTTTAATCTCCTTTGATGCTATAATTATTTCTAAAAATTTTAATTTACATTTGACTTATAAGCGCTGGTAGTCGTGGTGAATAGCATAGGAAACCAGCGTCCTCTGTGCTCGTTGTCTTGAATCCTCGCCGTTGATGTTCTGCCGAAAGTGAGCATCAATGTAGGAGACAGAAAAAGCGAGTAGTATAATAAAATATTTATCCCTTTAAAGACAGTTAAAGAAAATAGCGTGATAGCATAGAGAAGCAGGACGTTTTCTTTTAACTGTCTTTAAAGGGAGTCAAATATTTTGTATTATACACCAAGACAGTAGGGAATTTTTCCTTTTTGCTTTAACATACATAGCCACCCCGCTACAATTGATGCTCGTATTTACTGAATGCGATTTCAGTAGGCATCAACGGCAGGATTTAATATCCTACCGCTGGACAACGAAACTTGTCTAATAAGAGGACGCTGGTTTCCTATGCTATTCACCACGACTCGATACAGCCTCACTGAGGAGTCCTGTAAGGCAGGCGAAACCGGTCTGGGGAGAGAGTCGTGGTGGATAGCATAGAGAAGCAGGACGTTTTCTTTTAACTGTCTTTAAAGGGAGTAAAATATTTTGTATTATACACCAAGACAGTAGGGAATTTTCCCTTTTGCTTTAACATACATAGCCACCCCGCTACAATTGATGCTCGTATTTACTGAATGCGATTTCAGTAGGGCATCAACGGCGGGATTTAATATCCTACCGCTGGACAACGAAACTTGTCTAATAAGAAGACGCTGGTTTCCTATGCTATTCACCACGACTCGATACAGCCTCACTGAGGAGTCCTGTAAGGCAGGCGAAACCGGTATTGGGTGGAATGTAGTAGGAAGGGAACAATGTATGCGTGGTAAGAAGTTTTGAATAATATCGTAATATTACGAGTATATACGTGGATTTGTTTTAGGTGTAAAATATGTAAATGTGATATTAACATAAGCGCAGGAAAAGTACAACTTTCTAAACATTTAGAATCTGGTAAACATCAAAAATCGGTTCAAACAGCTCACGCAACTAGTAATAGGCAACAAAATATAGCTGACATGTTTGCTGAAAGTACCAGTAAAATAAGTGTCGAAGAAAAGGCGAAAGAAGGTATTATACGTACAGCAGGTTTTTTGGCTGAACATAATCTGCCAATGAATTTAATGGAACATTTTATTGATTACCTAAATGCTGTGTGTACAGATTCTGAAATAGCAAAAAAATGAAAGCAGGAAGAACCAAAATAACTAGGGTCCTCAAAAAGTGACAGGGGCCTCTCAAAAGGCGTATTTAATTGATCTCATGAAAAATAATAAATTTAGTATAATAGCTGATGAATCAACTGATATTTCATGCATCAAACATTTGTGTTTAGTGGTTAGAATGTCTATTGACAATAAAATAGAAGATAATTTTTTGGACCTGATACCGGTAGTAGAAACCACAGGAGCTGCACTTTTGAGGTGGTTATAAATTTTTTACAAATCACAACATACCATATAAAACAAACTTTATTGGGTTTGCTTCTGACGGCGCTAGTAATATGGTGGGAATTAGAAATTCCTTAGTCAGTAGATTACAGGAAAATGTACCAAGCATATTTACAGTAAAGTGTATTTGCCACAGCTTCCACCTTTGTGCTTCCTATGCATGCCAAAAACTGCCAGAGGAAGTTGAACAACTAACAAGGGAGGTAAATAGTATTAAAAATTAGTAATAAGATCAATTTATCTTAAAAAATTCTGAATAAATTTTTAGGTTTACAACTATTTTGCAAATAGTCCAAAAAGAGTGGAAGAATTAAAAGAGTTTCAGGAATTTGTTAATGTAACTCCAGCTAAAATTCTTCACCCAAGCCAAACCCGTTGGCTTTCATTGGAGAGTGTAGTAAAAAGACTTTTAAACCAATATAATGCCCTAAAACTTTATTTTACTGATCAAGTTGCTAATAATATTACTCAAGCAGATTCAGTTTTAGAAAAACTGAATAAGGAAGAAAATCGATTATATTTGGGATTTTTATCTCACACGTTACCTATTTTTAACAATTTAAATAAATTGATGCAAAGTGAAAGCCCAAAAATTCACATTCTTTATAAAGAAGTATCAAAAGCTCTGAAAATAATTTTAGACTTTTATATAAAAGACGAGATCATTAGTTTTACAAGTATAGATAATATAGACTTTAAAAATCCTAGAAATTTTTTACAACTGGATGATATTTATTTCTCAGCAGAAATTAATTCAAGCAATTTGGAAAAAATAGACTAGAAAAAGTTAAACTAAATTGTTTGAATTTTTATATTGAAAGTGTTCAGCAAATTTGCACAAGATTTTCCCTTAAAGATTCGGTTTTTGAAAAAATGGAATTTATGGATCCAGACACCGTTAAATCGCGAAAAATCAGATCTATTGGTCATGTTTCTAAATTATTTCCAAATTTACTTGATGCTGATATACAAACAATTGACGATGAATGGTGGGCACTAAGAAACTTTCAAATAGATTTTCTGACCCCTTATCATGATATATGTGAATTTTGGAAATTTATTGCATCAATAAAATCCCCAGATAATAGCGAACCACGTTTTCAACACCTCGCAAAATTTGTTTTTAATTTACTTACTTTGCCTGTTTCAAGTGCAAATGTGGAAAGAATATTTTCTGCTGTAAATTTAAATAAAACTAAGTGCAGAAATAGACTAAAAACTTCTACAGTCACAGCAATACTCCATACTAAAGGTCTAGTAAATAGGAATAAATATGTATGTTCTAATTTCCCAATTCCAAAAGAAATGATTAGAAACCTAAACCAACGAATATATGATTCAGACTCTGATTAACATTTTTTTATTTATTATACTTTATTAACAAGGATTTTACTTTATCGTTTTTAATTACTTATGTTTTTGTTCCTTTTAGTCTTTGAATACATTTTTTTAATACTATTTTAACTGTGTTTTAATAATTTTATCTTATTAATGTGCTAAATTGAGTAATTTCTTCCTAAATTACTTTTCCAACAGATTCAAAGCTTTATTTAATAAGTACAAAATCTACCAGGTTGCCAGTCTTGAAGTTACAGCGACTATCGCGCCATCTCATGCTTTTTTTTCAATCTCATGCTTTTTGAAATATTTCTCATAAGAATATAAATTTAACAATAAAAATAAAAAAAAATTCAGGGACGCCGCCTATGCACCAAGAGACATTTTGTGGCGTACAAGAAAAACTTAATTTTTACCAGTTTCGTCCATGAGGGGTTAAAGGTAAATAATTTTTAACAAAAAAATTGTACGCTACTGCATTTTCTAAAAATAAAAATATTTTTTTAAAGTTCTCATTAGGTTTCCCACAAAGTTATTTTCTTTACTTTATTTATTTAATGCACGGTGTTCGCGTAAATAAATTAAAACCATTTCTCGGCATATCAATACAAAATGACCATGCCAAGAAATGGTTTTATTATTTACACGAAAAACTCATGCATCTAATAAAAAAGACAAGAGATAAATTTGGTTTTAAACCTAATAAGTATTTTAAAGATTATTTTTATATTAGAAAAAATGCAATGCTATACCATGTTTATATTAAAAATATTTTATTTAAACCTGTTATGGACGACACTAATTTTTTTTTTTCTTGTATGCTAAATAATGTCTTTGGTGCATAGAACGCTCCCTTAATTTTTTTTTTAATATCTAAATATCTAAATTGGTATAAAAATAATTTTATTTTAAGTTTTAACACTTTGTAGTTCAAAAACTAAGACGTACAGGTTTAGGTATAACGTTGTTTTTCCTAATTTTCATTGTTGAATTTATATCCAAAGTTTCTCGGATATCTCGGCGGCCACTCTGTATAATAAACTAATTTAAAAAAATGGGTAAGTTGACATGAAAGCATAAAAAGATATTTGAAAGAGCTGTTTAAAATAAAAATGTGGTATGCCATGGAAAAAATACTCTTATTTTTGTTCCAAAGCCTACTTGTCGGCAATAAAGTACTTGGATGAAAATCGTACATTACATTACAACTGTAAAAACTGACAAATTTCACACAAGTGGGGATATTGTTGTACAAGGCGTCGGTCGATTGTGACAAACCTACAAGTGTAAGAAAGTTATTTTTATTCAAGTAATATACACTATTTTCTTTACGATCACAAATTATTCGCCAAAAACTAATTTTAAAGTTTGTTTGTCTTCACAGAAAAAATAAGAAAACAATTGAAAACATTGCAACCCTAGGATGTTATGTACTTTTCCTCACTGCGATATGTTATACTTTTGACAATATTTTCATATTGACATTTACCTACCTAGTAGCCTTGTATAACTATCATTATTTAAGAGTTTAAGAGTTTATTAAGGTCTTTAATGCATGCTTTTTTCAATGTATTTCCAATTAACACCTGATACTTACTAGGGTTGTGACTGCGATCGCAGTCGCTGCCAACAATCACCAGTTACTAACAAGTCATTTTGGTAGCTGCTATTTGCGCCTGGCGATAGCAGTGAAAAAATCACTCTTTAATATTCGCAGTTTGCATTCACTCTTTCATGTACAAGGTGGCGCTGCCCGTAACTTGCCGTGACCACAACATTAAACGGCGACTGCGATCGCTGGACGGTGATTGCGATTCATTGGTTCCTTTTTCGTTTGATGTTTATGGTGATTATGCATGTTTAACTGGACAAACTGGATGCGAATTGGCTTGCTTACCGGATGAAAACTATTTTTCATCAAATATGATTTAATAATTAATCTATCGCGAATGGTTGGCCTAAAAATATAATCAAAGCTATAAATATTAAAATAGTATGCTGGTGCCCCATTTTTTATTTAATTTTTACGCGAAAACAATGCCTCAAACTAAAAAAGGCAAATTTGTTGCCAATGGCGATTTCGGCCCGTTTTGGTAGTTGCCAATTGGTGTGTCTCACATCACAACGTTTGTCTATGATAGCATCCAAATTCGTTTGGAAGTAAATTTGGTAGGCAAATAAAAGAAAAACCTAACATTAAACCTTAAACCATAGTAGAAATAAATTTAAAAAGCTGCGGTGTGCTGACTAATAAATAAATTACCTTAAAAGTCAAGATATGATACTAGCTTGTTAGTGTATGAAGAGCAGTTAGAAAACTCACTTTTTCTTCAACAATTATTATCATTGGCGTTACTTAAAAAAACACTTACATGAAAATAATAAATTTTTATGACGAGTTTATTGATAACTATCTCCAACTTGATTTTTGCTTACATTAGAATGTGTGGGCCGACATTTTTATTGCTGGTTACCAAAGTTGGCCATGAACAAAGTAAACGAATGATTAGTCCAAGCAGTGGTGGTCACCCTATTCCGTTAGAAAAGGGGTTGCTGATGGCAGTATGGTATCTTGCTAAGGGTGACACATTTATATCCATAGCTGACTGTTTTGAAGTGGCCGTTTCAACTTGCCATGAAAACTGTGACAAGATTATTAAAATATTGTCAGATTTAGGAACAACAGTTATCCGCTGGCCCACTAGAAGTATATGTGTAGAAATTTTAAATCAGTATTATTTAAAATCTGGATACCCAAGTAAGTTTTAAAAATTACACTAAAATAGTTATGCTTACTACAGTTATAGCATATTTCTATAAAGTACATATTTTTAGATTTAATAGGAGCAATTGATACATGTCATATTAACTGTAAGGTACCTGAAGAGCAGGAGGACAGCTATACTAATAGAAAAATGAACCATTCCATTATTTTGCAAGGTACTTGTGCCCATTTGAGAATATTTTTGTTTGTGTGGATATTAAGGAAGCTCGTGTAAGTAAGAAATTTTAAATTTTACTCCAATATTGAAAATAAAATCTGTTGTCTTAAAACAAATTATGTGTTTTAAATGCATTTGTAAAAAAAAACTTTTTTAAGGTTTTCAAGAAATGTTGTAGTACATATTAAATTTAACTTTGAAAAACATTTATTTCTGAAAATTGGTCATCAAAGTAAAGTAATATTTTTAATAATTGCTGTAAATGCTTCTTTTTTCTCTCCTTATAAACAGGGTGTCCCACCTCTATTTATACACAAAATACCTGCGCCCCTATATAAGATACAAAAATAAACTTAAAGTAAAAAATGTTTTTTGGATTTTTGCCTAGAATCGAGTCAGTATCGTTATAATGCCAGGGTTTGTCAACTGCTCCTGCTCCTGTTGTCTTCATATTGCTTCCATAAGCCACATAGCCCTCACAATTGATTATATACGGCGAGCTGTCCTTTCAAGGCAGCTAATTTCATGTGGAATTTTTAAGAAACATGTAGATTCCTTAGAAATTACAAGGATGGAACAAGAATTTGCTCCGGTTGCGAATGTTACTAAGAAAGGTAGTGTAAACAATTAAAATTCAGCTTAAGATATTTATTGGTAAACTTTTGTTTAAACACTTATTAATTTGTTAGCTTATTGGGTACTTTTTATGTGAATGGTTTTAAATAGTTTTAATTCTATTATACTTTTGAATTTAAAAATAAAATACTACTTACCTTTACGGTCAACAACCTAAATTACAAACTTTTTATAATTATTTATACTGAATTTTATATTTTAGTTATTTTCCAAAAGCCACGAGCGTCATACAAGTAAGAAAGGCAATCAACACTGTCAACACAAAAAGAAGAATAATTGAAAGTAAGAAAGACGTGATGACCGCTTGCATTTTGATTATAGACGTTTAGTCGAGACATTTAACCATCCAAAGCACGGTACCAAAACGGGCCAAAATAACCTTAAATAAATAATAATTTAAAAAATGATATTTAATTTTGGATAAAGCAATAGCGTACTATAATTCTTTTTTTTTAAATAGAATTTCTCTATAGTTTTTATGAGAGCTATTATAATAAAAAATATATTTTTTAACGTGAATCAGACAAAGGCAAACTTTAAGAACTAAAAAAATGTAATGGTGGGTTTACATCTGACATTTATGTCAGACAGATCGTGCAATAAATGTCTAATGTAAACCTACCATGAGTGTTTTTTAATGTCTAGAATCAGAACATAGGCATAAAGACACAGAAACACAAAAAAACCTTTTTTTTTGACCGGTAATTGATGGAAAATACAATACTTTAAAATGATATTGAATATTAAATAAAACTTTTTATTTATTGCAAAAATAAATTATAAATGTAAATCGTGTTGTGCCATAGGGTAAAACAAATTTGAATTAAATTATTTTCGTCTAATGAAGTCTCTTTCGAATTGCGCTATATATATAAAATATACACGTATAATTATTATGCAAGTGCTGTTTTATCGAAATGTGCAATTTTCAATTTAGTGTAAACTTTATTAATTTTCCATTAATAAACTGGTTTTCTATGCCTATGGGCGTCGCTAGGTTTTTGAAATTTAGATTATCTAAAAACTGAGACATGGGACCTATACCAAAATTATATCAGATGCTATTGATGCTAAGAGAGACTTTGGTAAAGAAAATGTTTATTTTGAAATTTGCGAAAAAAAGCTTTTTTTCACCCCTTTCCTTCTATAAAAACCTAAGTTTTAAAAGCAAATTCTCCATTTGTAATTTTTTTCTAGGATTTCATTAAATTTTATCGACAAATCTTAAATTTCGCAAAAATATCTTTTGTGATAATTAGAGGCGTAATTAAAGGTAATTTTGTAAAATTTGGGATTTGTTAATAAAATTTGCCCAAATTTACAAAAAAATTAAAAATAGAGATTACACTTTTAAAACTTAGATTTTTCTAGGGAGGGCAACCAAAAAAAAACTTTTTTTTGCAAATTCCAAAATAATATTTTTTTACCAAAGTGTTGCTCTTAGCATTAATAGTATATGGTATAAATTTGGTATGGGTCCATGCTTCAGTTTTAAGATAAAATAATTTAAAAATCCTAGCGGCGCCCATGTCTATGCCATTAAATAGTACTACCGGGTGCCCACAAAATTACTAGCAAGCCTGTCTTTTTTTTGAGAAGTGCTACGGGATTTTAAAATTTTGATCGGATTTATGGTTGAATAGGATGCAGATTTTTGATGTTTTAGATTTTATTTGGCACATCCTGTTTATCTTTGCTATATACCATATGTTATACCTATCTTAATTAGTCTTTGGGAAAATGGCTTTGGAAAATGTTATGTTAACTGCCATTTTTATCGATTTGTTACGAGTTTTACACATATGTATTTAATGTACCTTATATCCTATTACCGTAAAGATACAATTTCCGGTTTTACCGGAAGTTCCACAGAAATTTACTTCCGGCGGTAAAGAACTTTAATAATCCAAATAACCCCTAAATTTAAACTAAAATACTTTCTAATATAATAATAGTAAAACGTTAGGCTGCTTTGACAATGTGGGCACCCGGTATATTTAAATTTATTGTTGTTACGTTTTTAATTAAGAAAAAAAGTCCTATTTATTTAGGGGCCTAAAATGTGAAGTTTGAGGTATGAAAAACAGCTCTGAATCGGTCACGAAATTGTCACAAATGGTCACTAAGTATGACGAATTGGTCATCCATAAATCAACTTTTACAGCGTGTTTAGTGGCGTTGGGTAAGCAAAATCAGGCGTAAGTGGAGGTAGGATGGTCTATAAGTAGTAAGATGAAAAACAGTTTATTAATTTAGTTATATATTATATATCTATATTTTTTCTTTTCCTCTTGTTTTGGGAATGTTACAATGGTTAGCAATTAAGGAATTATTAGGGACCATTTTAAAACTTTAAGAAGAAATATTAGAAAAGAGCCTCAAGAACGTAGAGGAAATCTTGAGCGCCTTAACAAATTTTTAAATGAGTTAAAGAAACTTGATGATAAATTTAATGAGCTAAAATCAATTTTACCAAAGCTGAGCACCATAAAGATGTACTTAATTTAGCTAGCGAAAATTTTAAGGAAATATCTTTAAATATTAATGAGTGTAAGGAAGTATTGTTAGAAGAGTAGAGATTGCTAACGTAGCAAAACTAAATATACAAAACCCTACGGAAGTGGTTCAAGGCATAAGTGTTATAGGTGAAAGTCCAACGGTAAAAAATGGCAAATACATTTGATATGAAAACAGCAGCATCCACATTACCTAACATGGATGGATCGGAAGATTCCACCAAACAGCTAATTGATGCAATTGAGCTGTATAGCGAAATGTTAAATAATGAGGATAAAGCTGTTCTTATTAAATATGTTCTTAAAGTTAAATTAACGCAAAATGCTAAAATGCGCTTGGAACCAACTTATAACACCATTGCAGAGTTAATTTGTGATATGAAAAACATCTTCTTACGAAAAAATCATCAGCTGCCCTAGCAACCCAATTATTTAACTCTAAACAAGGTCACAAAAGTATCGATGATTATGCGCGTAATATAGAAAAATTAATGATTGATTTAACCATTTCTCAAGCTGATAATCAAAATTCTTTACAAATTCTTAGGTCGGCAAATGAAAAACACGCTATAAATGCTTTTGCGAATGGCTTACGAGACAATAATTTAAAAACAATAATAAAAGCTAGAAATTATGACAATTTAAAAGACGCTATAGCGGGAGCGAAAGATGAAGAGCTTGCAAATTTTTCGAGTGTCCCTTCGACGAATTTATTTTATACGCGTGGTCGTACACAAAATTGTCGTGGCAATAATAACATTAATAGGGGTGGTAGATTTAATAATCCTTTTAGGGGTAGACAAGGCTTAAGGCACGTTAATCGCGGAAATAATAATTACTATGTAAGCAGTAATAATTATCAAAATCAAAACAACCAGCGAGCTATGAACCGGAGCCAAGGTCGAGGCAGAAATTTTTCTAGGAGACCACAAGGCCGAAATTTTACCAGTTCGAGGAATAGTAATGGCCGCGTATATGTTGCTGAAGGTGCAGAAAATGCAAGTAGCGATGAACCTAGAGGTGACTTATTTTTTCGTGCCTAACAATTTAAATGAAAACATAGGATTTTTAAATAGCATAAATGGATTAAATAATATTCGAGTAAAATGTGGGTCAAGAGACTTATTATTTTTGTGTGATACAGGAGCAAGCTTAAGTTGTATTTTTTCAAATGCATTGAATAATTTAGCTAACGTTGACGAAACAAAAAGACAAAAATAATAGGAATCTCTGGGTCTACAGTTTCGCTAGGATCAGCAAATATTTCTTTTACGATAAACGGCATAAATATTACTCACCAATTTAATGTTATAGAGAGCTTTGATAGCAATATGCAAGGAGTTTTAGGATCGGATTTTTTTGAAAAATTTAATTCTACAATTAATTATGAAAATTTTACTTTTTCTTTATGGGTTAACGATAGGAAAATATGTATTCCGTTGGAATCAAAGAACGAAAATTGCATTTTTGTTCCCCTGAGATGTGAAATAATTAAATATATTGACACAAAGTTAGAGGGTGAATGGCTTGTTATGAATGATGAATTGTGTGAGGGAGTATTAGTAGCGAGTATGATAGTTAATGCAAAAGAGAATAAAATACCAGTTCGATTTTTAAATGTTACCGAAAAGGAAATTAAACTTAAAAATTATCATCCCACGGTACAAAAATTACAAGAGTATGATCTATGCAAATTTGAAAAAACTAACATATCTGTTGAACGTGTGGAAAAAATTTTAAGTTTAATTAACACAAAGTCACTCAATAAGGAAGAAAAACTTTCAATCGATAAAATATGTGCTAAGTTTGCAGATATTTTTCATTTAGACAATGACCCCTTAACAGTAACCAATATTTATAAACAAAAAATTCGGTTAAAAGAAAATTCATCTCCCGTATATGTTAAGCCGTATAGGTTACCTCACTCTCAAAAGCAAGAGTTGGAAAAACAAATTAAGAAAATGTTAAAAGAAGATATAATTGAACCATCGATTTCGGAGTATTCTTCGCCACTATTGTTAGTTCCAAAAAAGCTTATTCAAACGGTGAGAAAAGACACAGAGTTGTTATAGATTACAGATTATTGAATAGGCAAATTCAGGATGAAAATGGCCCCTGCCAAATGTTACTGACATTTTGGACTCTCTTTCGGGTTCTATTTATTATTCACATTTGGATTTAGCCCAATCTTATTATCAATTAGAACTTGAAGAAAGTAGTAGGCCTTTGACATCCTTTACAACAAATCAAGGTCAATTTCAAATGAAACGGTTACCAATGGGTTTAAAAATCAGTCCTAGCACTTTTTCAAGACTCATGACTATAGCGATGTCCGGGTTAAATGACGCTTGTTTTGTCTATTTAGATGACCTTTGCATTTTTGGAAATTCCCTTCAAAATCATAATCAAAATTTAATTAAAGTAATGCACAGACTTAGAGCTACAAATTTAAAACTTAATCCCAAAAAGTGCGAATTTTTGAAAAAAGAAATTTTATATTTAGGTCACCTAATATCTTCTGAAGGTATATTACCAGATCCTGAAAAACCAAGGCTGTTATGCAATATCCGACGCCTAAAAGCGGAGACGAAACAAAACGTTTTGTAGCGTTTGCTAATTACTACCGTAAATTTATAAAAAACTTTGCTGAAATTGCATATCCGTTAAATAGATTAGCTAAGAAAGGTGTTGCCTTTAATTGGTCAAAAGAATGTCAGGAATCATTTGAGAAATTAAAAATTCTCTTGTTAACCCACCTATTTTACAGTATCCCAATTTTTCACCAAAACATGAATTTATTTTACGTACCGATGCTAGCGGATTTGCATTGGGAGCGATTTTGTCAAATTCCAATGACAAACCCGTAGCGTTTGCATCAAGGTCACTAAACAGTGCTGAGAAAAATTATTGTACAATAGAAAAAGAACTTTTAGCGATAGTGTGGGCGGTAAAACATTTTCGTCCATACTTATTTGGCAAAAAGTTTAAAATATTAACTGACCACAAACCATTAATATATTTATTTAATATGACTAATCCATCTAGTCGACTAACCAAGTTTAGATTAATTCTAGAAGAATACCAATTTTCTGTTTATTATGTGCCGGGTTCTGAGAATGTAACTTCAGATGCTCTATCGCGTGTGTGTATAAATGTTGATGAGTTAAAAAGTATGAATGATAAAGTAAATGGGATTATGAATGTAATGACACGAGCACAATATAAAAACAAGAAAATTGTTTAGAAGTGAAAAGTGATTCTATAAATAATAGGCCTGATCAACCAGTTATAGTAGAGTTACTTAAACGTCCGGCTAATTTAATAGAACTACGCCCAATCTCGCGGACAGAATACTTTGATTTAAAAAATAAGCTTGCTAGTAATAAAAAGAAAAATATAGTAAATAATAATAATCTAGTATACGACGTCGATTTGCAAATTATTTATATAATCCAGGATAGTCGACCAACGTATGACTTAGGTACCTCGTTGGGACATCTGGAAAAATTTTGCAATGAAAATAATATTCCGGAAATCGTTATTTTAAGAAATGAACGTTCAGAAAAATTTTTAAATGACTTAAGAAAACAGAAAAATATTTTCAAAAATAGTGCACTAAAAATTTTAGTTATAAAAGATAAACAACGCGTTGATAATGATGAATTAAAACAATTAATTATAAATGACTATCACATGCTACCTACAGGTGGACATGCAGGTATAACTCGAATGTGTAAAAATATTAGAAAAACTATTTTTGGCCCAACTTGGAGAAAGACGTAGCAGCTTTTGTTAAACGATGTGATGACTGTCAAAGGTATAAACATGCAAATATGATTAAACAACCAATGACAATCACTACAACAGCTACTTCGGCTTTCGAAAGAGTTTTTCTAGATTTAGTAGGTCCGTTACCTGAAGACGTGCAAAATAACAAATACATTTTGACAATTCAATGCGATCTTTCCAAATTTGTGGAATGTTATCCACTACCAGATAAAGAAACATTAACTGTAGCTAAGGCTTTCGTAGAAAAGTTTATATTGCGTTATGGTATTCCACGGGACATTATCACCGACCAGGGAACTGAATTTTTGTCAAACGTCTTTAAAGAAACTTCTAAGTTATTGAAAATTAATCAAATAAATTCCACCGCCTATCATCACGAAACTTTAGGAGCTTTAGAGAATTCTCATAAACATTTATCAGCATATCTTAGAATGCAAGTTTCAGAGAGCTTTAATAATTGGAGTGCTTGGGTTCCTTTTTGGTCTTTTTCGTATAATAACAGCGTAAATACAAGTACGAAATATACGCCATTTGAACTTGTCTTTGGAAAGCCTTGTATAATTCCAAGTAATGTTAAAAACGGCATAGATCCCGTGTATAATTTTGACAATTATCCATTAGAAATTAAGTATAGACTGCAGAAAGCTTGGAATGATGCAAGAGCTAATATTTTAGAAGCAAAATGCAAACGAAAAGAAAATTTTGATAAAAACTGTAAAGAAATTAGTTTTAAGCCAGGTGAAAAAGTGTTGCTACAAAATAATAGTAAAGTGAATAAAATGGACACTTTGTTTAAAGGACCGTATACGATTGTTAAGGAAAACGGTGTAAATCTTATTTTAAACATTGACGGTAAAAATGTAGAAGTGCATAAAAATAGACTTAAACGATATTATAGTAGTTAATTAGACTAAATATGGTTATAATGTTAGTTATAATAGAGATAAGTTATAGTATATACAAAAAAAACAATGTTTGTAACATAGTTTTTTTATTTTTTTAGTGGGAAAGGTGTGGTAGTATGTAATAAGTAAATGAACCTTAATGATAAATAATAAAAATGCTACCATAAGCTTATTGTTAAAATAAGTGTTACACGTAAGGTTGTTAGCTTTACCTAATATGATATGTAAGCAGTTTAGCCATAGACACAAAAGGTTGTTCAACATTAATTAAGGTGAATATAGTTTTGGATTTTTGGTAGAAAAGATGTGTTTAATTTGAGTACGTCCAACCCGAACCTAATTCTAAAACAGACCCAGTTAAGAATATCATTTTAAGCCACAAAATAAAAGTCCGCACCCTTTCATGCCCTTTATTTCTATGTTATGTCCGTATGTCACATTTCATATATACCTTTGCCTAGCCGTGAGGACCCTTGAGAAGCAAGGCCGTAGGCGGTCGCCTACATCGCCTACACCGCCTACACGCTTAGCTACGCTACTGAGCGTGTTTAAAGTTTCAAAATATTTTTAGCGCCTCAAATTAAGTAAACATGGTTCAATCAAAAAGGATGCAATTGGTCAGTATGATTAATAAATTATTAAGCAAAATTAAAGAAGTTCTCTACTAAATTAAGACACCAAAGAACAAGACAATTTTGTGAGCAGCCCGTAATTAAAAATTTTAGATTTAAAAAACAAACTAAAACACTATTTATTTAATATTAGGTCAAAGATACTGAAGTAAATATTAAAAAAAAAAAATTCAAGGGCACTAATTGGTCAATAAATATATTTTGCACCTCGACATCAATGTTGAAGGTCGTTTTTATCTTGTACAATTGGTCACGAATTGGTAACGATTGGCCATTAGGTCACAATAATTTAGAAAATAAAAATAAGAAAAGTAATTTCAAATATACAGGGGTGATTTTTTGAAACTAAAATTTTAAATTTTGGGCCACTCACAATTTTTTTTTGGCCTTGAATGTGTTTATTTAATACAGAACTCCTTAAATCTTGCTAACCTTAGTAGGTGGTAGAGGAGCTTTCCTCACCTGAGGAGGTACCACCCCACTCACCCTTTACAGGACCCGTGAAGTCTTAACGGACGTTTCGGGTTCTGGGTGTGTGAGTCAGTTTTCCTTCTTCCTTCTTTTTCTTTTCTTTTTTTTCCTTTTAACCCCTCAAACTATGTACAAATGATGGTGGCACACCCATACGTAACATATTCCGGAGGTAAAATACCCCTCCATTCGGATCTCCGGGGGAGGGGTGCATCTGGAAGGCCTTCATCGAGAAGTTTAATTTATTTTGCCAACATATGTGGACTTAACACCAATATAAAATCCGTTCACCATCACCTTCAGTCATCTAAGCCCCACATACTGTTTTTAACGGAAACACAAATAAGTTCTAAATCTTCAACCAGCCACCTTCTCTTCCCAGGCTTCGAACTTATTTCATCTTTCCGCCCACATGGTGGCGTTTGTGCTAAAGTTCGCAACGATCAGGCTTGTGCTCGAGTCTCCAATCTTGAATCAGGTAGGCCCGATATCCTTTGGCTCAAACTTTCTCTTAGGTCTTTAACTAAATTCATCCGCTGTTTGTACCGGTCCCCATCTAATAATTCCTATGTCGAATTCTTTGACTTTCTTTCAACAAAGATCGATAGCATAATTTCTCAGTTTCCATCGGCTGAAGTAATGGTGCTTGGCGACTTCAATGTCCATAATAAGGATTGGCTGGGCTCTTCAAAAACTGACCACCAAGGCAGAGCAGCCGAAATCTTCGCAGTCAGTAACTCTCTTACCAACCTTATTATGAAACCCACCTACTTTCCTTAGAGTCCCAAATCATAGTTCAAATCCCCTAGATCTCTTTCTTACTACCAACCCCGATCTCTATCAAACATTTGTCACAGCACCCCTAGGTCGCCCAGATCATAGCTTAGTTACTATATCTTACCCTGCACATCCCGAGGTAAATGAATACATGCCACCACGCACCTTATGGCATTACAACTCAGCCGACTGGGATGACCTAAGGGACTTCTTCGCCACCTACCCCTGGAATTCCTTCTGCTTTTCTTCATGTGATCCTTTATCAAATTTGCAATCAACTAACTGAATCAATTCAATTGGGCATTAAACCTATATTCCACACACCATCAAGACCCCCAAACAATCCAATAACAAACACTGGTTTTCCAAAACTTGTGATAAAGCTAGAATTTTAAAAGTTCAGGCTCACCAGAAGTTTTTACAGGATCCTAGTCCAGAAAACCGACAGGCCAGCATTGAAGCAAGAAACTACTACAATCATACAATTTCTGAAGCCAAAGACTCCTTCGACAATCGTATTAAAAACAAAGTTATTTCTTGCTCAAATGGCAGCAAATCTTTCTGGTCCTTTGTGAAAAACATAAGTAGGAATTTTTGTACCAGTTCTTTCCCACCACTAACTTTGGAAGATGAAATTATTTCTACCGCTAAAGGAGAGGCAGAACTATTTGCTAAACAATTTGCTGCCAATTCAACCCTTGACCCTCCCGTAAATGATCCAATTCCAGCGGTTACCCCAGTTCCTCATAAAATGCCCGATATTATTTTAAAGGTAAAACACATTAAGCGTATCCTTTTTTCCCTTAACACCAAGAAATCGTATGGGCTGGATTTCATACTAGCAATCGTTTAAAAAAAGTGCTCCAGAACTTGCACCAATCTTAACTCGGCTCTTTCGAATTTCTTACGACACAGGTATCTTTCCGGAGAGCTGGAAAGCTGCACGTGTTCAACCTATTCTCAAGAAAGGATCTAAATCTCTTCTATCATCTATCTATAGACCAATTTTAATTCTTTCAGTTCTTTGTAAAGTAATGGAAAAATAAATTAATTTACAAATTCTTAAGTACTTAGAAAAACACAAAATTTTGCATGACAGGCAGTATGGATTTCGCCACAAAAGATCTACAGCAGATCTTCTTTCCTTCGTATTACACTGTTGGAATAAGTCTCTTGAGTTTCTAGGTGAGTCCCAGATCGTTGCTCTTGATATATCCAAAGCTTATGACTAGGTCTGGCATGCCGCACTTCTTAATAAACTTCCCTCCTATGGTCTTTCAGCTAAACTCTGTACTTGGCTCTCTTGGTATCTATCTGATCGACGTATATCAGTTATTGTGGACGGCTATTCTTCAAGCTTTCACCAAGTAAATGCTGGAGTCCCTCAGGGCTCAATTCTGGCACCAACATTGTTTCTTTTTCACATCAACGACCTTCTCTCGTCCACAACTAATTCTATTCATAGTTTAGCCGACGATACTACCCTTCACTCCAGTTTTCAGGTCCCTAAACCCATCACTAAACCTGACTTGGAAAACAAACGCAGGGCGATGCAGATATCTCTTTCGCAGGATCCTAATTTAATATTGGATTGGGGCGCCAAAAATCTCGTTCATTTTAATTAATCCAAAACCCAGTCATGCTTCTTGTCGCGAAGAGTCATCAAATACTCATCCTCTACTTATGAGCGGCCAAGTTTTACAGAGCAAAGACACCTTCAATCTTGTGGGCGTCACATTTGAAAGTAACCTTAACTGGCATAAACACATTGTATCTATAGCCACGGCAGCTTCAAAAAGCTTGGATTTCTCTTTCAAGTCAAAAAGTATTTTTCCGCTTCTAATTTATACACTTTAAATGTGTCGCACATCCGACCTTCCTTGGAATATTGTTCTCATATCTGGTGCACAACCCTGGCCCCACAACCCTAAGCATTCTTGATTCTATTCAAAGAAGAGCTATTCGTCTCATTAATGATCTTTCACTTACAGAAAGTCTTCCCTCTCTTGCCCATCGTCGGGCTGTGGGGGATTTATCGCTTTTTTATAGGTACTTCCATGGCTTCTGCTCGGAGAAATTGTCCAGTATAGTTCCTCCACTTACGGTTCCCAACAGAGAAACTCGTGGTTCCGCGCGTATGCATGCCTATACGGTCCAACTGGACAGGCCCCAAACTTTTCACCTTGTTCGTTCTTTTATCCCTAGAGTTTTAGATTATGGAACCTGCTGCCCGCGGAGGTCTTTCCTTCGTCCC